>LPNX011163488.1:51374-105190 GCA_001517045.1 Pseudotsuga menziesii | reverse complement strand
TCGGATCCTTGGCCATTGTATCCCTAGGTGTATCCTACAAGTACATCCTAGCATTAGTGTTGAGCGATGAGCTCTAGAATTGCACTAAGTTTGTAACTACCTATGTTTAACATTGAGTATGGGATCTGGATAAGCGCTAGGAGTTACTAGAAAGAATTAATTATGTCGAGTGAAAACAACTCAAGAAAAATATTGATCTCATCTGACTTATTTATAAGTGATTAAATGAAATTTTGAATTTTTTTATCTCATCAAGGACTTAAGAACTATCATGTTATACGAGGGAATCCAACATGCAATGACATTTAGATTTTCCTATCCTAGTAGAACTAACCACTTACCTGATGACCTTAATGAAGAAAGTGTCATAAGTTTAGGAATCATGACACATGATACCCAAAGACAAATGTTAACAAATAATATATATATTATTATATATTTTATACATGGTATGTATAAGGAGTAGGCATAGTAATAATATTAATAATATAAGAAAGAAGGAAAAGCTCCATCTATTATTATTATTACTAAAAGAAAACTAAATATTTTAATACTTACAAAAGTCCATTTAGGAACTAGTTAAAAGTTCCTAAGTTAAAATATTAAAAGTACCTAATTTAAATAAAAATGGTGAAATCAAGAAATGAAATGATTCTTGATTTAACTACCCCTTTGACTGAGCCAAAGAGAGGCTTGGGGATCTCTTCCATCTTTTTGGATTCATTATTCTTCGTCATTATTCTCAAGAGAGTTCTTGGCGAACAATTTCCTAAGAGGAAAAAGGAGAACTGATCCAGACCTGAAATACCACTTAGGGAAGCCTCACCTTAGGAGCTCTAAGCTACTTGCATGTTTGAACCAGCTCAAGGGGATCTTGATTGAAACTAGGGACAGTTTAGGGTCATGTTTGGGTGGAGTGTTGTAGTTCCCAAGTGATTCGGTCATCTATACAGAGGTCAGATCTTCCTATGAATTATTAATGCTGGATAATTGAGTGTACAGGTTTCATCCATTGGGATAGATTTACCTTCCAGGTATGAGGTTCTTGGCTTCCTATATTTCATTATCTAGTATAATTTCTGGTTAGAATATGAAAGTGTTTATGCTTAAATTCTGACCCTATGTTGTTGGCAAGGGGTTGGGGTGAGTGAGTTGCGCAGTGTCATGGTAGCTATGCAAGCTCATGCGGTACCGCACAAGGGACGTTTAGCGCGATAAGAGGAGAAGTAATTTTTTTTTGAATATTTTATGTATATGTTGACCAGATTCTTCTTCCAAAGCTTCATGTCTTTTTTTCCCTTCTGTTAATTGTTGTTTTAGAATATCTTCTATTTTCTTTGCCTCTTCTAATTCCAATTTTAATGGGCCAATCTTAACCATTCTTTTCATACTGCATCAATAATAGTTTTTGTTTCCTCTTCTTTAGTCTTAGTATGTCAATCTCTTCCAAATAACTGATTAGTTCACCTTCCATATCAACCATAGCTTCTTCATCATTTAGGTCACTTCCAGTATATTCATTTCCAAAATATTCTATGGAAATTGTATGAAGTTATTCAATTCATTTTCACAAGATGAATCACTATCGATTTCTTTTGAAGAATCAACATCATTTACACATAAGATTTTCTTTTTATATTTAGTCTCTTTATTCTATTTATTGACTGTATAGTTTTCTTCATCATTGTAATATCCCGAATTTTGGACCTAACATTTATGGGCATGATCCCCATTGATTATGTTGTTACCTTGATGTTTTATTTTGATATACTTGGTCAAAGACCCACTGCACATGAACATGATGATTTGTCTGATATATTTGGTGTAAGCCAATTTCATGTGATATATATATGTTTTCTTGTGTTGGGCGTGGACCCTGAAGCACATGGTTGATGAGATGTTTTGTGTTGAGCGAGGATCTCTGGAGCAGATGGGTAAATTGATGTTTTGTGTTGAGTAAGAATATCTAGAGCACATGAGTACTTATATTTGTGTTGAGCGAGAAGCTTTGGAGCACATGAGTTTTGAGACATTTGTGTTGAGCATGAAGCTCTGGAACACATGAAAAGGTAAATTGGAAGTGTTGGGCATAAACCCTGGAGCCTTCCATGTTGATGTTGAACATAATCTTTGGAACATCAGATCCTTGGCCATTGTATCCCTCGGTGTATCCTAAAAGTACATCCTAGCATTAGTGTTGAGCGAGGATCTCTAGAATTGCAGTAACTTTGTAACTCCTTGTTTTTAGCATTGAGTATGGGCTCTAGATAACTACCAGGAGTTACTGAAAACAATTAATTATGTCGATTAAAAAAGACTCGAGAAAATATTGATCACATTTGACTTATTTATAAGTGATTAAATGAAATTTTTAATTTCTGTATCTCATCAAGTACTGAAGAACTACCATATTATACAAGGAAATCCAACATACAAGGATGTTTAGAGTTTCCTAGCCTAGTAGACCTAACCACCTACCTGATGACCTTAATGAGGAAAGTGTCATAAGTTTAGGGATCATAAGACATAATACCCAAAGACAAATGTTAACAAATAATGTATATTATTAGATATTTTATACATGGTATGTATAAAGAGTAAGCATAGTAATAATATTAATAATATAAGAAAGACGTAAAAGCTCCATCTATAATTGTTATTACTAAAAGAAAACTAAATATTATAATACCTACAAAAGTCCAATTAGGAACTAGTTAAATGTTCCCAAGTTAAAATATTGAAATTAAATAAACTAAATAAAAAGGGTTAAATCAAGAAATCAAATGATTCTTGATTTAACTGCCCCTTTGAATGAAAAGTCTATCTACAAAGTGCCAAGACAAAGAGAGGCTTGGGGATCTCTTCGATCTTTTTGGAGTCATTATTCTGACTCATTATTCTAAAGAGAGTTCTTGGAGAAAACTTTCCTAAGAGGAAAAATGAGAACTGATCCAGACCTGAAATACCAGTTAGGGAAGCCTCACCTTAGGAGCTCTAAGCTACTTGGATGTTGGAACCAGCTCTGGGGGATCTGGATTAAAACCAAGAACGGTCCAGGGTCATAGTTAGGTGGAACATGGTAGTTCCCAAGTGATTCGATCATCTATAAAGAGGTCAGATATGCCTATGAATTGTTAATGCTGGATAATTTAGTGTGCAGGTTTCATCCATTGGGTTAGATTTACCTTCCAGGTATGAGGTTCTTAGCTTCCTATATTTCATTATCAAGTATAATTTCTAGTTAGAATATGAAAGTGTTTATGTTTAAATTATAACCCTATGTTGTTGGAAAGGGGTCGGGGTGAGTGAGTTGCGTAGTGTTGCAGTAGCTGTGCAAGCTCATGCGGTATCGCGCAAGGGCCATTTAGCACGATAAGTAGAGAAGTAATCATTTTTGGAATATTTTATGTATATGTTGACCAAATTCTGTTGTAATAGGTCAATGGCGGTTAGAAGTTAGTTAATAGTGGACCCTTGATGTAAAATCATAAGCCTATTTATAGATCCATTTTTGTGATTATAGACACGAAATGATTAAAGGGCATAGCAACACACTTGGTGCACTCTGCTATGTGGAGATTGTTCTGTCTTGACTGTGATTTTGTCTGGGGTTCTTTCTGTTGCAATCTTTGGTTTTGGAGAAGGATTGTATGGTGTGGCATATTGGGAAAGATTAATATAATATGTGTTGAGTATGGGTTGATCCTTATCTATTTTCATAGATATGTTATGATGTGGCAACACTGCTTTTTGTTACAATGATTACACTATGATTTATATAGGTCCGTTATGATGCTATGACTCCATTTTTGTCACAATGATGCAATCTAGTTTCTCATTTCTATGTTAATGTGATCTATTGATTATAATTTTATGTAATCACTGTCCATGTTTGATGCGGTATGATGTTCCATGATTAATGTTGCGGTATGGTATAATGGTCGCATGAGTCATGATATCCATGTCCTTTTTCCTCACTATCGAAAACTTGGTTCTGACAGCTCTCCCTTGAATGCCTCAGGTGATACCTCATCTTCTTTGTAGACATTGCTAGGAAGGATAAAACCTCTCCGGGCCAGTGCTTAGGGAGACTGCACTGCAGGACGTCGATGGAGTGGGAACCCTTGTCGACAAAGCTTTGTCGATGGGCTACGCCAACAAATTCTTCTGTTTCCAGGACCAAGTTACAACTAGGAAGGTGATATGTTCTAGCATTCGACTCAATTAGAGATCGAGGAGTGGTTTGATCAGAAGTTGTGGGAGTTTGCTGAAGCTAAAAACCAAAATCTGAAGTTGTCAACAAGCCAATGGCTGGCTAGATACATCCACGATGGTCCTCATGAGTGGTACTTTTATGAATTTTTGGTACTCTTGCATGAATGGTTGACCAAGTTTGCTAAGCGGAAGATGAATTTCCAAGAAGGAGATCCAACATCCTGGACCCCAGAATTGATCTAGGCACTGCAGGAAACTAACAAAAAGGCATAATGGGCAGTTGAGGTGTAGTTGGATAGTATCTTAGAGAGATACATCACTAAATTTTCTAGTGATACTAATAAATCTTTCAGCGAAGCAGAAAGGGAATTTTTTAGTGGACCTCGTGGCCAGTTCTTATTGTCGCTACCATTGTCGATTAAGCAACTAGTCTATGAAAAGGGTACCCTAAAGATGGACCAAGAGTAGTGGACCTATGGTGTGCGGGGGATGTAGGAACTGCGACCAAAAGGGGGGGAAATGCATAAGGAAATAAGGGGTATATGGGCACGAGTTCTGGTGAGAATATAAATCTCGTTGAAGAAACAAATGGTTGTAAGAGGGGAGGAGCAAGGTTTCAAGAAAAGAGGCAGAGGATGGGAGAAGGTCCTACTGAGGTCGAAGTGTGATACCCTAAACAACAACCAGATGGGATGAAGTGACCTTTCTATGACGACAAGAATATAT
The DNA here is from genome assembly GCA_001517045.1 of Pseudotsuga menziesii. Classification (NCBI taxonomy): domain Eukaryota; kingdom Viridiplantae; phylum Streptophyta; class Pinopsida; order Pinales; family Pinaceae; genus Pseudotsuga; species Pseudotsuga menziesii. The sequence continues at coordinate 100,249 of LPNX011163488.1, read as the reverse complement.
AGGCTCAGGCTACACCTAGAAGAATGACATGATCGAACCCCAGTAGCAACGTGCCTACTACATGCATTACTCCACCACAAGGAAGAAATGCATATTCTACGTCAACTTGCTCGACATGTCAACAACATTCTAGTAATAGAGTACCAACTGGAGGAAGAAGGCCCATGATGGCGGGTGATGAGATCAAGTTGCCAATATTCAATGGAAATGGCACTCATGATCCAGAACAATATTGGTTCTTATGTGAAGCAATATGGACTGCTTGACAAACTATTGATGATGATATCAAGAAAAGTCAGTACTTTGAGGGGTCGTGCATTGGAATGGTTTATGAGATTCATGCGAGTACCTTAGGGAGGTACTACAAAAACATTGGATGAGATCAGGATAGGGCTATTTGAGGAATTTAAGAAGATGAAGTCTGAAGCTCAGTACATTACTGAATTAAAGGAGATCAAACAATTCCCGAGTGAAATGATTTAGGATTTTGATCACCCATTTAAAACATTGATGGCTCGGGTAAGTTTTTATATCAGCAACGTCCAGCATAAAGAATGGTTCATTGTAGCACTTATACTACATATTTGGAAACCATTAATGCAGCAAAATATTGCGACAGAGGGTGAGGCTCTGGAGACCCCGATGAAATAAGAAGCATCACCAGTAGGAGAAAATTCTGTTGGAATGAATCAGATTCAGGCACAGCTGGACATTCTAACACTGCAGCTGCAAGATGTCAAAAAGGCCAAGGAGGATCGTGATGATCTTTGGTATACCTATTGCCATGCACGTAGACATACCAAAGATACCTATCCAACATTCTGAAATTATTTACTATCGGGAGCCCCTAACCCATTGAGTGGTGCTGGTGCACCATGGTGTCACATCTTCCAGGTCTATGGGCATCAACACGAGAATAGTCATTACATGCAGAAGATGGTTACCAAAGAAGAAAGTTTATACTGTACATTTTGTTGTTCATTTGGACATGACGACATGAACTGCCGCACTTATGATTTGCTTCAAGAAAGGACATATGATTCATACTTTGTGAAAAGGAAGGAACCCCAGACAGCGTAAGCACCACCACAAGTACTACAACTAGCAACATAGGTACCGTATACACGACAGCCTCCATTCCATTTCGTCCCTGTGCAACCTCAGCCACAGTTTGTAGCACAGCTGGAGTCATTAGAGGAAATTTCATTTTAAAATGGGCCTTCAAAAAATAATAAAATTTCCATGTCATCATGTATTAGCTAATCAAAATGATTTAAAATTAAAAAATGGAGCACATGTTAAACAATTTTTTAATATAAATTTGGGGATAGGTATCATAAAAAAACTACTTTTTTTGTTCGTATTTTCAACATATATCCTTGTGTTTTTACTCAAATTTTGATTGGGAGAGCTCGTTGGATGCAGAATTAAATTTGCATCCAACGAGTACCCACTCGGCATACTTTTTACGGACCCTGCTACCCCAAAAATAATAAATACCTAAAAAAACGTGATGATGACATCATCATCACATTTTTTTTAGGTATTTCTTGTTTTTGGGGTAGCGGGGCCCATCAAAAGTATGGCGAGTGGGTACTCGTTGGATGCAAATTTAATTCTGCATCGAATGAGCTCTCCCAATCAAAATTTGAGTAAAAACATAGGGAGATATGTCGAAAATACGAACAAGAATGTAGTTTTTTCTTTTCTTCCTCGAAAATTAATAAATATTATTTTATTAATTTTACTTAGGAGGCCCATTTTGAATTGAAATTTCCTCTAATGATGCACCACAACCACAAATAGTAGTACAACCACAATATATCCAGGTGCAGCAACCACAGTATAATCAGCCACAAGCTCCGCATTATGTTCAGCAGCAACTGAACCTTCCATAGTAGGAGCTGGCTCAACCACAGTTTCAACAGGGAGGAATCCATGGAGGATTCCATGGAGACTTTAGGGTTCGGGATAGAGGATTTCACCATGGAGGTGGCGAGGTCGGGAATCCATTCAGTGTTATACATGTGGGGTATTCGGGCACTATCAGAGAGAATGTCCTCATGCGCAGTGTACATATTGTGCAACCAGTGATCATAATGTCGAGAATTGTCCTCAGTTGATCGCAAAATGGAAAGATGGCCATATTCCCTAGTTGTGGAGCACCTAGAATCAGAATCAGCCTCTGTTCTAGGTGTAGAATTAGCCACCCCTGCAAGGTCAGATCCAACCATAGAATCAAATGTAGACTCAAAACCCACCCTAGGCTCAGAATATACCAATGAATCAAGCGACAAATCAGTTGTTGAATCAACACTCACTAGGAGCTCAAGCCCAGAACTTAATTCAAGAACCCACTATTGTAACAATCCATGCAGAACCAAGGATGAAGGATGTCGACGTCAAGATTTTCACTCATGCTGGTGAACCAATTGGTGATGATGGAATGCGGAAACCTATTCGACTTGCCAGCAAGAAAAAAATTGCATTTGATATTGCAACAGAAAAAGACACTTCCTTTAAAATGAAGCAGGCGATTGAGAGAAATCCGGGTAAGTTGTCAATTATTGATATGCTTTCCTCTTTTGATCCATCTATATAAGCAATACCATCGCGACAGCATGGCACTGCGCAAGTTTTTTGAGAGTTTTCTATCCCTGGCAAGGGACATGGATTATCTTGTCGAGCTTGAGACATTGTTGCACCTCCCAAATAAGGTAGTAAAGGATTCCGCTATGAATTTCCTACAAAAAAGGAAGGCATGCAAGGAAATGAGGATGAATATCCAAATTGGGGATTATGAGGTTGAATCGATCATCTTGGACCTTCGATCTTATGTAAACATCTTAACAAAGAAAACCTGGCAATTGATGGGGAAACCCACACTAGGATGGTCAACAGTACAACTACGGTTAGCAAACTAGGAATAGGTTCATCCAATTGGTCAGGTCTCAAACTTGGTTGTCGACATTGAAGGTATGAAAATGAGCATTGATTTTGATGTGATAGAAGTTGTAGAAGATGGTGGTTCCTATCTAGCACTACTAGGAATTGGGTGGGATAATGATATCATGGAAGCTTTCAACTTCAAAAATCGATTTATTACATTTGAAAACAAGGATGTTAGGGTCTTTGCTCCTATGGACCCTCAGGAAGGAAATCACTATATTGAACCAGTAAAGGATGAAGTTGGAAGAAGTTGGGATCATGCGTACAACATCTCTAAGGACTATATCCATCCCATTGTCAATGGCAAACTTGGATGGCGTAGCACAAGTTCTGCATCCTCAGACTCTAATGATGCTCTAGAAAATTGGCAAAATTGGTTGCATGAGGTATCATTCAGAAAGTGTGGGTTGGTTACATAGTCTCTCCAACATGCTGCAACTAAGACTATCGAGTTACCCATTTATGAAGGATTTCCCAAACTCTGTAAGTTCTTTCAATAATTTGAAGAGAAGGTGTTTGAACCACAAAGAATATTGGCTAGTCTTAACATAGCACTGAAGGCTACTCTGGCCTGTTGGTGGGCAACACACAAACAAACGATCCATGACTTGGAGTAGTGTCGTATATTGATGATGATTCGTTTTGGTGATATAGAGGTCTACCATGACGGGAGATATGATGGAAAAAAGACATTGCCAGTCATTTGATCAAATGTCAGGTGTTATGTACATCACAACCCAGAGATGAGTGGGTTCACACTTTTGTCCACACTCTAGAAGAAATGTCATATAGATTGAACCTGCGATACACGGATAGCGTGAAAGCTCAAATTGATAGGATGCTCGATGCCAGGATAATCGAACCAGTAGAAGAATCAGAATGGATAAGTTTGATGGTAGTGCAAGACAAGAAAATGGGAGAAATCCTCATCTATGTTGATCTGAGAAAATTGAATGATGCATGTGTACATGATCCGTTCCTGGCCCCTCTCATAGACGAAGTCCCGGAAGGTGTATGCTCGGTTTCTTATAGAATGCTCGAGACTCATTACAAATGAAAATTAAACTATGTGGAATAGTCCAGATGTCGTCCATTTTCACTCTTTTCAGTTTCCTGAAGAGATCATGGACCATATGCTCATACCTCCCACATCTTAAATACTCAATACTATAAAAACAATGTCCAATAACTACCATACTAATCTAGCATCTAGAATTCTAAGAATGGCTCTTATTCATCTTAGTATGAATCTGGTCATAATGGTATAATATGTCTCACTTTCTAAACTATCAATAAAGCACATATTTCTCATGGATTCTGCTTCAATATTATCATACTTATTAATATAAGATAAATTTATTAATGTCCAAAATTTGAATAAAAACCAAAATGTAAACAAAAGGATCTCCCTTTCCATTGGATTATTTCTATTTACTCCCAAGTTGCATCATCAAGACCAACCATCATATCAGTTTTCTTAATTTTCAATTTTCATCATATAATGCCCAAGCTCAACTGCTTATAGAATACCCAAAACTCATTACAAATGCAAATGAAACTATGAGGAATAGTCCATATGCCATCCATTTTCACTCTTTTCATGAGAATTAAAGTTGATTTTGGCTTCAATTTTAATCCATATTTAAGGATTGTTTTGAAACAAGGTGTCCCCATGGGAGTTGGGTTTCGTGATTGGAGGTTAGGTGGGTCTCAAAAACTGCACATGAGACTCAACCTGCCCATTGTAGGGATTTCATAAGATGTGTCCCATGGTTGATTCTAGTCCAAGCAATGGGGACACATAACAAGAAATATAAAACGCAACGAAAATTGTGAGGGCCAACTTGAAAATGGTGCCTCTTTTGGTCCCCTTGTATGGCGATGTTATATACCCTCATATTCCAATATTATAGAAAATCCTGTGTTTTTTGTTTATAAGAGAAATTTGTTTCGTTGTGGGTTTGACCTAGGTGACTTGATAGAGAAAGAGGCTTTTGTTCTCCATAAGCCCTTGTATTTTTCAGAGAGTTTCGGGCATACCATGTTGGTATAAGGAGGGATAATTCAATGGGTTTTCATAGGAGGAGGTGCATATAGGATAAATTTGAGCATAATTCTTCCAAATTGAATGATGGGAAATCCAACAAAAACATATAAGCATGGTGTTAACAATGAAATTGTTCCTAAATTTTTCTCTTTTTTTGATCATTTCTTTTTAAATTGTTTGACTCTTATTCACTTTTCATTTTATTTTATCTTGAATTTTAACATTTTTGAATGTCTTTATTGTTTATGTTATAGTTTTTAATTTTAATTTATTTTACCCCTAAGTGGCTTATTAAATGTTATATTTATTTCAAAGTCTTCAAAATACTTATTTAGGTTCACTCTAATTTTTATATTCAAGGTTTAACTTCTATTTTGAGTGTGTTTTCCCAATTTGTCATGTTGAGGTATTCCTACAGCGCAAAGTTCAAATCACATACATTACCACATTGTAGGAATCTGAGATCATGAAAGATCATGGTTCATCAACGGCAGGAGGTTCCTCATTGCATGCGGTGATGACAAAATACCTATAGACACATGTTCGATGAATTGTGACATATGTAAAGCTCATTAAATTTTATCATTCAAGAAATCACCGATTTGAGTGGCCATGAGTTATAATTTGGGGGTTAGGAATTTTAGAGTAGAGGAACGTGATTGGGGATGATTATGATAATATTGTTAAAGATGAAATAATGAAAAATATATCTGATTCAAATCCTGAAGAAGCCAATAGCAAAAGAATCCCTAAAAAGAAAAAGAGATGCATAGTTATGCTCTATTTTTTCCCTGTTTTCATCATTGCAATTGAGCGTGGGTCACGAGATGATGGAGATGAATTTTGAAAAATAAAATATTTTTTTGTCCACAATAGACTTATTCACAAAAACCTCCCTCATTTTTGAAACAAATTTCATCGTTTGAAATATTCGAGTTGATCTTTGGGGCCTATTTTTCAAGGTTTAAAATATTTAATAATTTACTGTTTTATTCACAAATGTTCGACACGTATTTCAATCAATTGGAAATGAATTTTTAAAAACTATGATATTTTTTTTTTCATAATGCACTCATTTAAAAAACCTCTCTTAGTGTTCATACAAGTGTCCTGGATCAAGAGATATAGAGGCATCTTTAAGACCCAATTTTTCAGAAATTCGCCAAATTCCCCCAAAATCCGATTCGCTATTTTTGGTTAATTAGTCTTTAAAATTCAAATTTAATTTATAACTACTTGATGTAACTGCTTTAAAGCTTGATCTAGAAGGTATTTATCAAACTTCCCTATTTTGTAAATGATAAAAGGAAGAAAATCTAGACTATAAAGGTTTATGTCCAGTTTATCTTATACAATACAAACCACTTTATCTTATCTATTGATTTTGTTTATGTCCAGTTTGACCACTCATCTTCTGATTTCATTTCTTGATTAAGGTTTTATTCATGTGAATGCTCACATGTTGTGGACAAAACCAGTACTATGGTGTGAATGTTTATGATTAACATTTATCATTAAAACCTTTTTGTCTCAGTTCTTTGTTTGCTTTATGATTTAGTTCTTATATTAGTTTGATATTTGATTAGCTTCTTGTGAATGAAATATTCAAACCAAAAAATTACAAAAAACAATTGCCATTTTCTTTCAGTTGTTTTTAGATTGTACTAGCTTGTTTCCTTTGTAGTATAGGGACAATTTATAGCACAAACATCTTTGGCGTCATTGTCGAGGATGGAGGAGGGAAGATATCTTCCCTGGGAATAATGAAAATGATCAGATCCAGCTTTTGATGATGAACAAGGGCTGGTCACATATTCAAAACTACATCATTCACTTGGAGACTCAACTCCATGAGGGAAGAACCTGTTTGAGACTTCATTGATACATGACAACAATAGCAATGGAAGCTATCTTTTCTTGGAGCTTTCAACCTTTCAAATTTTCATCTATTCCTATTTTTCCACATCCAATGCCGACTATAACCTAGCGGGGTGATTATATTCATAGATTAGAGGAAGCAACTATGATCATCCATGTCATCACTTATTAAATTTTCATAAATGCATGCTTGAATATGATTTTTTTCATGAGGATGTCTTAATCAATATGTTCATATTATCTTTAGACAAACATGCTTGTGAGTGGTGTCAATCCCTTCCTATTGCTAGTATCCATTCTTTGAAGGATTTCCACATGGATTTTAATTCACATTACGAGAAGATTTACCCGGTTGAGATCCTTTTTGAAGAATGTTGTGAAAAGTTGAAATCTTATATTCAGCAAAAAATAGATTTTTCCTCATATGATGAGCTTTATGAAGATCTTGATGAAAGAGAAATTAAGAATGGAAGTGAATGTTTTAATAAAAATATGGATGAAACTCTTTCTCTTTCTAATTCCTGAGAAGAAGGTTTTCAAGATATCATTGATGATAATACTAATGATTTAATAGTTTTAGATGCATTATATCTTGTCTTTGATACACCTAATATCTTATATTTAAAAGATGAAATAGTCGTAGAAGAATATTTTTCTTCTGTTCTTTAAAAGGTTCCCCATGATGTATTTTTACCTCATATTGAAGAGAAAGGCCAAGAGATTTCTTGTTTTTCTTTGCAATATAAAATCATTTTGGTTTCACCTATCTATGATGAGTTTTTATATGAAGAAGAGAAAATGCCCCCATCATGTTTTGTTGATTTGAGGAGCATCCAGTGGATGTTGGACAACTCTGAATTAGATTCTCATGCGGAACAACACTGTGTGGAAATTAGCCATCCTAAATCCGTAGAAGGCATTGAGAAGCCATCTCTAAAAATTAGTAGGCTTGCATTCATCATGATTCAACCTGAATCTGTGGACAATATCAAACAACATATGATTAGTAAATAAATTAGTCTGCATCCATGTTCAAATTTGCTGGTAGCTGAAAGTGGAAACCATTATGAGGAAGAATATATGCAAAGATGAGTCTGATCTTCATATGAAGTAGTAACAAGAGGCATTTCTTTATAGCTTCATTGATCTATTTGTTCATTATAAGAGTCCTTGAGTAGTTCAAATGTCATATTGTCTTTTTCAAATGAAGGTTTGCTTTTATGTTCTTTTGAAACGCATTTTGGTATTCCATGGGCTCGTTTATTCATCATCTCCATATCAAAAGTTTCACCAGTTAGTGAGATATTAGTATGGATTCATTGGAATCATTACTTTACTTGATCAAGAAACAATGCAGTGGATTATAATAGGGATTTGTAAATAAATAAGCTCATCTCTTGAGCATGGTTTCAATTTGTAGTGTGCAAGTGTGGTTTGGAATGAGCAGTTTTAGTTTGTTTTTAATAGTGAGAAGAACAGGGTTACAAGTTTGAAACAGATTGGGGAATGAGATACAAATGAATCGATCACCGAATGAATAAGAGACAAGGTCTACATGATCTTGAAACGTCGCAAGGACGATTTCATCCCTCGACAGGAGCTAGATGTTAACAGTGAAATTGTTCCCACATTTTTCTCATTTTTCGATCTGTTTTGTTTAAATTATTTGAACCTTATTCACTTTTTATTTTATTTTATCTTCAATTTTAATAATTTTGAATGTCTTTTATTGTTTATGTCATAGTTTTTCATTTTAATTTATTTTACCCCTAAGTGGATTATTAAATGTTATATTTCTTTCAAAGTCTTCAAAATACTTATTGAGGTTCATTCTAATGTTTATATTCAAGGTTTAACTTCTATTTTGAGTGTGTTCGGCCAATTTGTCATGTTGAGGTATTCCCGCAGCACAAAGTTCAAATCACATACATTAGCACGTTGTAGGAATCTGAGATCATGAAAGATCATGGTTCATCGATGGTGGGAGGTGTCCCATTGCATGCGGTGATAATAGAAGACCTCTAGACACATGTTCGATGAATTATTACATATGTAAATCTCATTGAATTTTATCATTCAAGAAATCACCGATTTGAGTGTCCATGAGTTATAATTTGGGGGTTGCGAATTTTAGAGTAGAGGAATGCGATTGGGGATGATTATGAGCATATTGTTGAATATTAAATAATGGAAAAGGTATCAGATTCAAATCCTGAAGAATCCAATAGATAAAGAAGCCCTAAAAAGAAAAAATATATTCATAGTTATGCTCTATTTTTCGCTATTTTGGTCATTTAAAATGAGCGCGGATCATGAGCTGATGGAGATGAATTTTAGAAAAATAAAAGAGGATTTTTCCCACAATAGAATCACTCACAAAAAACACCATCAATTTTGAAACAAGTGTAATAGTTTGAAAGATTGAAATTGATCTTTGCGGCCTATTTTTCACGGTTTAAAATATTTAATAATTTATTGTTTTAGGTACAAATTTTTGTCACATATTACAATCAATTGGAGAAGAATTTTTAAAAACCAGGAGAGATTCTTGTTCATAATAGACTCATTTAATAAACCTCTCTCATCATTTTGATAGGTCTCCTACATCGAGAGATGTAGAGGCAGCTTTGAGAGATGATTTTTCAGAAATTCACCAAATTTCCCCAAAATCTAATTTGCTGTTTTTGGTTAATTAGTCTTTAAAGAGTCAAAGTTAGTTTATAACTACTTGATCTAAATACTTTTAAGCTCAACCTAGAAGGTAGTTATCAAACTCCCCTATTTTGTAAATGATAAAAGGAAGAAATTCTAGACTAGAATTGTTCGATTTTTGTTTCAAGAAGGGCTATAGACCTAAGGATTTTGGATGTATATGCAGACTAATACACATGAATCTCATGTAAGATTTTGAAGACTGAGAATGATTTATATATACAATACAAGCCACTTTATATTATTTATTGAGTTTGTTTATTTCTAGTTTGACCACTCAGCTTATGATTTCATTTCTTGATTAAGGTTTTATTCATGTGAATGCTCCTATGTTGTGGACAAAACCAGTACTATGCTGTGAATTTTTATGATTTACACTTATCGTTAAAACCTTTGTTTCTCAGTTCTTTGATTGCTTTATGATTTAGTTCTTGTATTATTTTGATATTTGATTCCCTTCTTGTGAATGAAAGCTTCAAACCAAAAAATTACAAAAAAAATTTCCCATGTTCTTTTAGTTGTTTTGAGGTTGTACTAGCTCGTTTACTTTGTATTCTAGGGACAATTTCTAGCACAAACATCTTTGGAGTCATTTTCGGGGAGGGAGGAGCGATGATATCTTCCCCAGGAGGAATGACAATGATCAGAAAAAACTTTTGATGGTGACCAAGGGCTGGTCACATATTCAATACTGAATCATTCACATGGAGACTACACTCCATGAAGGAAGAACCTATTGGTGACTTCACTAATACGGGACAGAAATAGCAATGGAAGCTATCTTCGCTCAGAGATTTCAACCATTCAACCTTTTAGCTATTCTAGGTTTTCCACATCCATTGCCAACTATAACTGAGCGGGGTGATTATCTTCCTAGATTCAAAGGAAGCAAGTATGATCATCGTGGTGATTATTTATTAAATTTTCATAAATGCATGCTTGAATATGATTTTGTGCATGAGGATGTCTTAATCAATATGCTCAGATTTTCTTTAGACGAACATGATTGTGAATGGTGTCCATCCCTTCCTATTGCTAGTATCCATTCTTTGAAGGATTTCCACATGGATTTTAATTCACATTATGGGAATATTTACCCAGTTGAGATCCTTTTTGAAGAATGTTGTGAAAATTTCAAATCTTATATTCAGCAGACAATAGATTTTTCCTCATATGATGAGCTTTGCGAAGGTATTAATGAAAAATAAATTAAGAATGGAAGTGAATGTTTTAATAAAAATATGGATGAAGCTCTTTCTCTTTCGAATTCCCGAGAAGAAGGTTTTCAATATATGGTTGATGATAGTACTGATGATTGCATAGTTGTAGATGCATTATATATTGTCTCTATGCACCTAATATCTTAGATTTAAAAGATGAAATAGTTGTAGACGAAGATTTTTCTTCTGTTCTTCGAAAGGTTTCCAATGATGTATTTTCACCTAAGATTGAAGAGAAAGATCAAGAGGTTACTTGTTTTTGCTTGCAAGATAAAACAATTTTGGTTTCACTTATCTATGATGAGTTTTTAGATGAAGAAGAGCAAATCGTTACATCACCTTTTGTTGGTTCCAGGAGCAACCAACGAATGTGTGACAACTCTTAATTAGATTTTCATGAGGAACAACATTGTGTGGAAATTATCCATCCTGAATCCATAGGAGACATTGAGCATCCATCTTTGAAAATCAACAGGATTGCATTCATCATGCTTCAATCTGAATCTGTGGATCATATCAAACAGCCTATGAGTAGTAAAGAAATTAGTTTGTAGCCATGTTCAAATTTGCAGGTAGATGAAAATGGAAACCATTATGAGGAAGAAGATATGCAAATATCTTTTGATATTCAGTTGAAGCAGAAGAAAGAGGTATTTCTTTATAGCTTCATTAATCTATTTGTTGATTATATGGACTCTTTGAGCAGTTCAAATGTCATATTGTCTTTGTCAAATGAAGGTTGGATTTCCTGTTCTTTTGAAACACATTTTGGTATTCCATGGGCTCCTTTATTCATCATGTCCAGATAATAAGTTTCACCAGTTAGTCAGATAATTGTATGGATTCATTGGAAGCATGACTTTACTTGATCAGGCAACAACATAGTGGATTAGAATAGGGATTTGTAAATAATTAAGCTCATCTCTTCACCATGGTTTCAGTTTGTATTTTGTAAGTATGGTTTGGAATGAGCAGTTTCAGTTTGTTTTTAACAGTTAGAAGAACAGGGTTACAGTTTGGACTAGATTGGGGAACAAGATACAAATGAATCCATCACCAAATGAATAAGGCACAACATCTACATGATCTTGAAACCTCGCAAGGAGGATTTCATCCCTCAATAGGAGCCACATGTTAACACTGAAATTGTTCCCAAATTTTTCTTGTTTTTTGATCTATTTCTTTTAATTTGTTTGACTCTTATTCACTATTCATTTTATTTTATCTTGAATTTTAATAATTTTGAATGTCTTTTATTGTTTATGTTATAGTTTTTCATTTTAATTTATTTTACCCCTAAGTGGCTTATTAAATGTTATATTTCTTTCAAAGTCTTCAAAATAATTATTTAGGTTCATTCTAATGTTTATATTCAAGGTTTAACTTCTATTTTAAGTGTGTTTTTCCAATTTTTCATGTTCAGGTATTCCCGCAGCGCAAATTTCAAATCACATACATTAGCACATTGTACGAACCTGAGATCATGAAAGACCATGGTTCATCGATGGTGGGAGGTGGCTCATTGCATGAGGTGATGACATAGAACCTCTAGACACATGTTTGATAAATTATGACATGTGTAAAGCTCATTGAATCTTATCATTCAAGAAATCACTAATTTGAGTGGCCATGAGTTATAATTTGGGGGTTACGAATTTCAGAGTAGAGGAACGCGATTGGGGATGATTATGAGGATATTGTTGAAGATTAAATAATGGAAAAGGTAGCTTATTCAAATCCTAAAGAATCCAGTAGAAAAAGAATCCCTGAAAAGAAAAAGAGATGCATAGTTATGCTCTATTTTTCCCTATTTTGGTCATTGCAATTGAGCATGGATCACGAGTTGATGGAGATGAATTTTAGAAAACAAAAAGAGGTTTTTTCCCAAAATAGACTCACTCACAAAAACCACCCTCATTTTCGAAACATGTGTCAGCATTTGAAATATTCAAATTGATCTTTGCGGCCTATTTTTCCAGGTTTAAAATATTTAATAATTTATTGTTTTAGTCACAAATGTTCATCACGTATTTTGATCAATTGGGGAAGAATTTTTAAAAACAAGGAGAGTTTTTTGTTGATAATGAACTAATTTAAAAAACTTCTCTCTGTTTTCACACAGGTGTTCCGGATCGAGAGATATGGAGGCACCTTTGAGCGCCAATTTTTCAGAAATTCGCCAAATTTCCCCAAAATCTGATTACCTATTTTTAGTTAATTAGTATTTAAAGATTTGAAGTTAGTTTATAGCTACTTGATGTAACTTCTTTAAATCTCGACCTAATAGCTAGTTATCAAACTACCCTGTTATGTAAAAAAACAAAGGAAGAAAGTCTAGACTAGAATGGTTCAATTTTTGTTTCAAGAAGGGCTATAGAGCTAAGGATTTTGGATGTATATGTAGACTAATACACATGACTCTAATTTATGTTTTTGAAGACTGAGACTGATTTATATATAAAATTTAAGCCACTTTATCTTATCTATTGATTTTTTTTATGGCCAGTTTGACCACTGAGCTTATGATTTCATTTCTTGATTAAGGTTTTATTCATGTGAATGCTTATATGTTGTGGACAAAACCAATACTATGTTGTGAATGTTTATGATTTACACTTATCGTTAAAACCTTTGTGTCTCAGTTCTTTGATTGCTTTATGATTTATTTCTTGTATTAGTTTAATATTTGATTACCTTCTTGCGAATGAAAGCTTCAAACCAAAAAATTACAAAAAACAATTCCCATTTTCTTTTAGTTGTTTTGAGATTGTACTAGCTTGTTTGCTTTGTAGTCTAGGGAAAATTTCTAAAAATTTCTAGCACAAATAGACGTGGTAGAAATACGGATTTCTTAGCTAAACATTGTGATGTTGTTTACAGCAACAAGAGTTTTTCATAATGGGCCAGGAGAACATTGTGATGTTGTTTATAGCAAGAAGAGTTTTTCATAATTCCTTCAGTCCGATGGTGATCCAATAGGTCGTTAGGAGATTCATCAAATTTCGTAGTGGAGTGAGTCATCGCCTATTCGAAAACAATGAAGGAGAGTTCATAGCATAACCAATGGATTAGGAGTGCCGTTGGACATTGGATTTTCACCAAATATGAAGCATAGATCATCCCATAGCCAAAAAATATAGGGTGTCATTGGAAGTCGCTTATTATACAAAAATGAAGGAGAGGTCATCACATAACCGATGGTTCTAGGTTCCATTAGATGTCGGATATTCGACAATGGGGTTTTGTAAATTTGATGATTTTATTTCACTATTCAACTTGATGTAAAATTCCATTGATTTTTTAAAAGAAATAAACTTATCGAATGGCTGACATCAATATGTCGAAAATCAGACATTTAATCCGTCAGAATTTGTGGTCAAATTCACTAGTGTGTCAATGAAAATTCAACAAAATATCTCCCCCTTTGCCATTGATGACAACAAATCATGCTCCCCCTGCGAGCATGCTCCCATTTTTTCTTCATCTCTCCCCCTTTGGAATTAATGGTAAAGAGTGTTTACATCTGAAATCATTGATCACTAGTCACTTCTCCCCCTGTTAATATGCATGATCCTAGGACATGTTTTTATTCTTAGAGTATCCATCCTTTCTCCTTTGAATTCATCTTCTAGCCTTATGAAATCAATGTTTTCTAAGGTCTTTAAAAGACCTTAGACTTAGCTTGCCATTGGAAACCATTCTCCCTGCACTAGTCAACCTCTCCTATATGTAGTTTCTTGGTCTTCTTCATCTACACTTTCTTCTTGGAACTTATCCTTTCAACACTTATTCCTTCATTTTTATTGTCTTTCCTTGTTGAGTTTTATGAGAAACTTCCCATGGATTGTTTTCATGTATTCCAACAGTTTTGACCTTTGTTCCCAAAGCCACTGCAATTATAACACCTCCTAGTATGACAATATGCAATAATGTGACGAACATGGTTGCATATCTAGAACCTAACTAAGTTGTTGGAGCTTCTAGTACTTCTTTGACCAACTTAATTCCTCCATACCTTAGAGTGTCCTTGATTGTGGGCCTTTGTCTTCTGACCATTAAATATTTATGTATTGGGCTTCTTCAAATATTCATTGGTTCTTCTTGCTAACATGTATGAGGGATTCCTCCTGGTTGTCTTCTTTTACTTGCACATTCTTGGGATTTTTGACCAAACCCACTCTAGGTGTAGCATCTCAATGTGTGACAAGTAGCAGAAATATGTCAAACTTGGTTACATGTCCAACATATAGCTTTGCCATTATGGATTCCAACACTTCTTCTTTTGTAGAGTCTATAATCCATAGCTTTATCACCAAATTTATAACAAGAAAAACAATAACCATTAAATCCATTTTCATACATGGTACTTTGGTTCCATCGTGGGGTTCTTTATTTTCTAATCTTTCTTTGATTGATAGGCCTAAGTCCTTGATGCATTCTTGAACTTCCAAATTATTTTCTGTCATGTGGAGCTACATGGGGATCATCTTTGGATGATGATGGGACCGCTTCTATATTCTTGGGATACCAAGTGCCATGTTCATATTTTTCTCCCTCCTTCTTGTAACCAAGACCAACCTTCTCAAATGGGTATCTTTGGAAATCCAAGATATTATCTAGGATAACTTAAATTTCCTTGAACAAGAGAAAGGAATTAGTCTTTTCACCTTTCTTCCTGAGACCAACTACCTCCATCTCTAGCTTTTGGATTATCTACTCCTTTTCTTCCAACTAATTCTTTAGGATTTATTCTATTCTCTTGGCTTCCTCAAGCTGATTCTTCAAATCAAGATTATCCTTTCTTGTTTCTTCAAGATCTTCTGAGTCTTCACCAGGCTCTTCTTGTTTCCTTTTTTGACTGACCAATTTAGTATTTAGTCATTCAAATTAAACATCATTTTCCTTCAGTTGATCCCACAACTCTTCATCACTTTGTTTGATCTTTACCAGAAATACTCTCATTGTCATGGTATTCTGCTGATGTTCATTCAAAGAGTCCAAGATTCTCCTTTTGAGCCTTTTGAATTCATTATGGTTTAGATTTACTGTGTTTAAGACCCACTAGGCTCTAAGATCATTATTCAGCAAAGTGAGATGTATATCATGTCCATCTTTTGATAGATCGTCATCATATTCTACAATAACCTTTTCAATGTCATCACACATGTTATCATTACAAGCAAAAGAATCCATACCTTTACTAGAGTCAACTGCTTGATTAACCTCTTCCAATGGCTTGACTTATGATTCCCGATCTATCTTTTGGATGTCAAGTATTCCCTTTTGATACTCCCTTTCCAACTTGAACAAAAGGTATTTAGCTGAAGTGTACTCTATTACACATTCTTTCACTTAACTAGGAAGTTCGTCCATGAGGAACTTCAAGGCTGTAGCATTGTCCTTCTTTGTTTCTTTCTGTGTAGCTTCCTTGCCCTTCTTATTGGATGGAATGGGTGGATTGATCATAATATCCCAAACACTAAAATTCTTCATATATTCCTTCATCTTGATCCTCCAACTGAAATAAATGTCACATCAAGTATGTAGTGCTCTACCTAACCAGTAGAGCACTGTGTCCATTTCTATGTGATGTTCTCTATCTTAAGCTCATTCTGAGTTAGTTTTTAATAAAATCAAGACATTTTAATCATATTACAAGTTTATATCCATGTTTGTTCTATTAGTTTATAAACATATGAATGTGCAAATATGAACTGTAAACATATTAAAGTAGAAATATGAGCTGTACATTTTTTATAAAATTCATGATTTTTTTGTAAATTAGACAATAATACCATGCAGGAATTTAGTATCTAAATACCTGGAACTAGAAGTTGTAGTAGATCCAATAGTTTGGTGTAGACCTCGAAAGCTCCTTCACCTTTCATCTTTCCATTCGAGCCTTTATTAACAAAAATGATGTGCCACCCTACTGACCAGCTCTCATCATGTGCTGGCCCTAGGAAACCCATGGGTTTCATAGCCCCCGAGCCCACAGACCAATAATACTAAGACCAGCTTCCTTTCCATTCTATATATTTCTTCTTTTTCACCCATTTCTCAGTCATTTCCAGATATCATGGTCCTTGAGTTATCCCCCTCCTCAATTTTTTCCTCAGTCATTTTCTAGATGTCATCGTCCTTGAGTTATCCCCCTCCTCAAGATTTTCCTCAGTCATTTTCCCCTGATGCAGAGTCTAATTTCCCCCAAAAACATCCCCCCCTTTCTCTTTGATACCTCCCCTAAATACTCATTTTCCTCCTACTTTCTTCCACCTTGCTCCACCACCTTTCCCCCAAATCACTTCATTCACCTACCTCTTTTAGTTTTCGATGCTAGTAAATTATTATAATCATCAATATACATTTATTCATTCAATTGTCCTTATCTCGAGCATCCAAATAGTTAAGGTTATTTAAGTTGAATTGAATAAGTTGGTTGTCTCGCATTTATTAATTTTTGGAATGTTCAGCACTGGTCCCTCGCGGGATTGCAGTTTAATAGCTAGTCCTATTCAAATCAACTATGTTGAATAAAATAATAATTTTAGTAATTATCTTGTGTACATGTGAGTATCTTAGTTGTTTTACTTGATCTAGAATCCGATGTTAGTAATCATAGTAATAAGTATTATTATAAAATCAATCATGTCATATCTTGATGGTCATATTCCATAGTTCAATATACATATTTAACCTACACAGAATCATTTGGTGTATTAGATTAATAATTATTTTACTCGAGTTATCTCCACTTGGGTTTAATTGGACAATTGACTACATTTACCAAAGAGCGTAATAATAAAAATAAAAATAATTGTTTTACTTAATTAATTGACTATGTTTAACACAAGATCTTAATAATCAGCATAATAATAATAGAAATAATTGTCTAATTAAACTATCGGTTATGTTTACCACAAGAGGCACTATTAATAATAATAATAATAATAATAATAATACCATTAATAATAATTATAATTAAATACATTTTATAGTTGTTTGTTTTTAATCACAAGTATCATAGTCATGAGCATGTTATCTCTAGATTCATAATCAAAGCACCGTTAGGGGTTTAAACAACCCTGAAAATTTTGTTAATGTAAATGAACAATGTTTAAGTCTACGCACGACAACTTTCCGAGGATTATTCTAATTTACGACACTTGATCACTTACGTATTACAGTGTTCACCTATCATTAATGAATATGTTAACTTAACATTCATTATTTCATTAACATATTCACCTATGAAAACCTATACCATTATTGATTGTGTTAAGTATTGGTATGCCGATATTGGTATACGTGTGCAAAGTGTGCAAGCGTGGCTAGTGCATGCATAGATCATACACGTACTATAAGAAAACATCATATATCCTATGTATATATATATATATATATATATATATACATATATAATATTAATAACAAAATAATAATGATTCACATGGATAGGACATTCATGGATACAAGACATAACAATCGCAAATTCCTAACCGGATTAACATACAAACATGTAATCTTTTCATCATCATCAATCATGCATTATTAATGAATTAAGTTATAACATCATTATATTTTCAGATTCATTACTCAATCAATTATTTTCAAGGAAGAGACACCTAGTACTACTAATCTTGGTGTCGTAGATCCTCCCTGACCCAACACAGTACTAGCTATAACATCCTCCCATCCTAACCTACGTTCATACCCTCCCTATCCTTCCTGTGCTAGTATAGAAGTGGATGTCGGCTTCATCTACCTAACCACATAACAACCTGAGAGCAATAGCGTCAGCTGAACAGCAGACCTCGCCTCTCCTAGCAGGCATCCGACCATCGTCATCACAACAACATGGGGAGTGTGTCTCAGCACAGCCCTCCCACAACCTTGGGTATCATAAAAACATAGGGTGGAACACATCCATCCCTCTCAACATCCCGGGTCTATATACCCTATCAAAAACATACTTTGCTGCTATCGAGATTATTGGTCTGTGTCATCGTATCATCAATTTTGGTAATCAAGGCTCTTCTGCAAAAATAGGTACTATACCACACTTCATATAAAGTATCCATGTATTACATGGCCCATGTGTCCTGCAGATTAGTACTTTGAAAACATACATTCATAATAATATCTCCATTCAATCATCAGTGGGTGCATATTATCAACAACATTTCCTTTCATTCTATAAATCATTAAATTGATCACATCAAGGGTCGATATCCATGTACCACATCATATATATATTACATTTCTCAATGATTGCAATTAAACATACACTATCTTTATGAACAAAGGAATATCATGATAACGATAACATAGTAACCTCACAAACATAATCATAACATCACAATCAATGTATCAACATAAGCATAGTAACATCTTAGACATCTATCATGTCATAAATATGGTTTACTTAGTCAAACAGAGTCCAACATTTACTAAGAAAATAAAATGCAACATGTCCATATGTCTAGTCAAATATGGGCATTACAAATACTCACCCTTCAGGAAACTTCGTGCCAAAGTTATTTTTATGCATGATTATAAGAATATATTATTATGCATAATATAGGTGTCTTACTACTAGAATACATTAGTTATGGTAGTCCCACTTGGACCTTTACTTGGTCAACCTGTCGATGTCATTTTACTATTTTACTTCTTTTATCACCTAATATATCTGAAAAACATATCCTAGTAACTACTGATGACCTCCTTGAGGATCCCCATTTGTAACATGCATTAAGGTTCATTATACCATACTAGAATCTTATCAACAACAATTTATACAGTGTTCTATAGTCTCATTCTTGTTGTGATTCATAAGAATATGTTATTGCCCGAATATCATTTATTTCGATTCTTCATTTTATTATTATTAAATTATTATTATTTCTTTTTTTAATATATAGGGCTTGTTTAGGAATTGAATTATTTATTGAATCTCTCTCTCTAATTTACATGACTTATGATCTCATAAATTTATACGGCTTACGACTTTTTGGGATCCATATTGAGAGTGGTCTAGTGTCTGTAATAACATGAATTCCACTATGTTTATTAATCAACTCCCATTTATCAATAAATTTTCCTTAAATAGAACTCTTACACCATGAATGGCGCATTATACATAGAATACTTACAATTGCACTACTTATTTCTTGGTAATTTTAATAACGTGATACACTTCTATAATATGAAGTTTAATTGTTAGTTTGCATGCTTTTCATATCATTTTCTATGACAATATCTGAATTCCATCTCCTTCTATACTAATTCCTATTATTAGTCCTCAAACAATTGGCCATTTTGTACCAGTCGTTTATTGCTAACATTCTTTGTACCACTCCATTTAATACACATCAAAATGTATCTTTAGTACTTTTAATGTTTAAATCACTTAATATATTTATTTGCACCTTATTCATTTCATACTTAGTTAGGTGCAATAAGTATATATATTATTTACCCATTACTCTTCTTGCCATTGTTTTATCCTTTTTACATCCATAGGTTTTCTTATACTAATCTTGAATGTAGCACTCTTCTTGATACAATTACCTTTTTATATCTTCTTTATCCTTGCTTAAACTCGATGTCTCTCCCTCTCTCCATATATATAGGTATCAATAGATATTAAGTCTACTTGATCTATTTATTTAGTTATTTATGTTGCATGAGTACAAGTACATTTACAATCCCTTTTTAATTACGAGATTACATTAGCACACCTATCACTCAATATTAGCAACCCTAAATCTTTTATTTATATAGACATAGCATTCCTTATAAAACGTCTTCTCTACACCTTACCTTTCACATTTATTGTTTCTCATCTATTTATTAGGTCTTACCTCCTAATATCTTTGTGTTAACTAATAATATTGTTTATGCTTAGCGAGTATAGGTTCACTCATTATACCTTTATTTGAGATTGATTACCATTATTACTTTCACACCAAATAAAGTTACAACCTACACCCTACCATAACCTATTAGCTTCGCGGTATTCTAAACAATGCTAACCCCATGGGCTCATCTATACATCATCATATCCTTTCTCCAACATTGGTATATTCATCTTCATCTTCAGTATACTTACACCAACCATACCACTCGTTGTCACTTTATACATATTACATGTTATAAACTAAAGTATGAATAGTTTACTAGCTTGTATCCCCACCTCTATCCAATCCTATCTATGGTATTATAATTCATTTCGAGAATCAATTCTCCATTGGTGATGTTGAAGACACTTCCACAAGTTCATGGACATTCCAATCGAAGTTTATCAAGGATTGTGTTATCAATTACATCATCATATAAGAAAGATAATCACATCAAAAAGAGACACAACTATATATGTAATGTAAGTTTTATTTATGGTAGTGGAAGACTTCAATATTCAGGATTTCAATCAGCACCAACTAATGAAAAGAGAACCAACTCTTATAGAAATACCTGGCTTTGTTTTCTTAGCTCCAGCTAAAAATGGGTTGAGGAGTCCAATCCTCAAGTGCAAGACTCAGCTTGCAAGCTTGATGTCAATCTTTGATTGTCATCAATATAATGCACAACCACTTATTCTCATCAAAATTTTATCATCAACCTATCAATAAACATGTTCACTAATGTCATTCCACTTGTCATCAAGAGGTCTTCTCATACCTGAGACACTTATGCCACACAATCAACTGCTGCTCAAGAAGCCACATAGATCAACATGTCAAGTTTGTTGTTTCCATGCTACTTGTCATCATCTTGTCATGTCTTATGTTGTAGGTGTCACTTTTAATCACTCTCAACCATTACTAGTCAAGCATATCACTTGGTCACCTCTTATCATCTTGTTCATAATCAAGTCATTTCATTGTCATGTCATTGTATGCTAATTGGTTAATTTTGTAAATTGTCATACTAGGGTTGTCATACAATTTCACGATGCCAACTTTCTGTCAATAAACACGTCACTATTATTGACACCTGGTCTAATTATATGCTGAGGTGGAACCCAACACCCAAACTAGTTTTGAAATATCCAAACTCAGACTAGGATATATGTTGCGGAAGAATCCCGAAACAAGTCCAAAACTTGGACTGTGTATCCTTGCAAGAACTCCAAAACTTGTCAATTTTAGACTGTGTATATTCTTATAAAAAACTAATACAAAAGATCCAAAGTCATACTGTGATTCTATTGGTAAAAATCCCAAAAATATGTGAAAGCTTCAGACTATTTGTATGCTGGTTAGTCCCCAAGAACATGTCAAAACTCGGTCTGTAAAAGGACCTTCAACCACATCAAAACTTGGACTATGAAAGAATATTTGCATGCAAAAACTCAATTGCAAACTAGGGTTGTGTAAGTAATAGAAGAAAAAACTCAAGAAAGTGAACATCAAACTTGGAATTAATACATGTACTATGTATTTGTGTCGAATATCCCTAAAATTTGGTTTGTTTAACCTCCAAGAAATAATGGTGAAGATCTTAGTTCCATCAAAAAAACTTCATAATGTTTATGTTAGTTGTGGATGACCCCAAAACAATGTGAAACTCAGGACTATTTGTGTCCATAAGATATCAACAGTGAAGGCTCAAATCTTTCATCAACTTCACGATTGTTCACCTAGAAGAAAAAACATAAATATTAAACCCAAAAATTATCCTTCATCTGTGAAAAATTCAAGATTATGGAACAAGATGTGATAAACCTCAAACATTTCCAAAATTCAAACTCTCACATAGCAATGGATAACAAAATTTGGTTTTTTTTTTTGGCTTGTACTTCTCCCACCCGAGTTTCATCAGTTCACATCACCTGTGTCCATGATTTTTTCTCTCTTAATCATCGATATGTATATTGACTTGAAATTACTTTTATTTATACTTTTTGATGTTGTCCACATCCTTAAATTAGGGCATCCTTCAAGGGTGGAGTGTTTAGGTTCATTATTTTATCTTTGTTATTTCCACACATATCTCCTTAAAGGAGTCAACCTTACCATTTAAAAGTTTGTCCACAAACTTGAATTAGGGTTGTTTTTAAGGTCGACAATTTTTTTTTATCATTTTGTATTTTTATCTTTTTATTTGGTTTTTGTCACACTTCCTACAAATTCATCTTCAATGGTCATCATGTATTAGGGTTTGTTGTTTACAATTAACCCAATACTTCTTCAAAATTCAACCTTAGGGTTTATCATACTCCAACAAGTTATCAAGGTTAACACATATACCTTCAAGTTCACCACAATCCTCAAGGGCTTCATCAAGGTGTCAAGTGTCCTGGCACCAAAAATAAAATATACAACCCATCTCCATGGATTTCAATACCCCATTAACACACACATCATCTTCACCAATCCTTCAAGGGTACAAGGACCATCAAACCACAATTTGAGGGGGTTCCAAGTCTTTCTCATTCTTTAGGACCATCTCCAAGGGTTCCAATACCCCATCAACCCACCAACCTCAACTACAAAAGATTACTTACAAGGGTTAATATCCATCATGCCACCTCATATGGGGGTTACAAGCCTTCCTTATGTCTCATGACCATCTCAAGGGGTACCATGACCCCATCAAAAAGCATAAATAACCACAAAATGGGTCATTAATGTTTCTTCAACCTATCAAGGGATTCTCCATCATCCATGAGGTCTTTAGAATCAATACCAAGGTCTTCATCATTATCAAGAGGGTCTTCAACATCATCAACAAGGTGGTGGCTCCAATATCCAACCTTGTGGTTACAAGTACCTTATCAACTAGATGCATGGTTCCAGAAGGTGCTCCAAGGCATATGCGATCGATGTAAGGGCTCCAAGGAATTGGATGTGAGGGTATTGGAGTCATCCATACTTATGCATTATAAGAGGGACTCGATGGCATCAATGAATACCTGCAAGGCCACTCTAAGTCCCATGTTGGAATTAATGACAATTCAATCAACAACCACATCTAATTATTCTTTGTTGTAACGATTCATTTAATGGTTTCACAGGAAATAAAAAATTTGAAGTACAAAGGAAAATGTGTTGCACCAATGATTGATAATCATGATAAACTATTGAATTTCACTAACAATTTGACTTAGATTGACCATTGTCTATATATTTCAATTCCATTTATTTTTTCATATTCCTTCACTATCTATTATTTGAGAGACACTATAAGCATATTTCAAGTGTGATCCATAACTCTATGTTAACCCCAATCTAAAACACTTATGAATTAAGTTATGGAGGGTATGTGAAAGATCAGTTTCCCTTTTATTTAGTCATTTTTAGAAACTATTTTGAGATGATAAATTTTCCTTGTCTACAATAACAAATTAAATCAAGAACACTATTTGATAATATTTTATTACATGACGATCTTGAATATTCAAAGAAGTTGTGAAAGTATACATGGGGAAAACACAATGATGTAAGTAGTTTCTTGGAAACTATATTATTTATATTTTTACTTTATTTTTCTAGCTACGAGGGTCATCATTGTTTTAATATGTGAAAATTACATTTCATTAGGCTAAAATGGAATATTTTGAAGAAGAAGATAAAAATGAAGACGAGGTTAGTCTATTGTGTACTTATATTATGATCATTTAGAAATATAAAGTGAATCAACATGTTTTGCAATGTATTGTAATATATTTTCTCTTGTTATTTTGCATGTATTTTACCTATATCTTGCATAATATGTTTCATGAGATGAAGAAGATGAAATGTTTCTTCCTCATAGTCAAAAAATTCATTTCCCCTTGCGCACTAATGAATTATATACTCAACTACTATTATAGTTCAATTGATTTCATTGCACTAATTTTTCCTATTAAACATACTTGGGAGGAAGCTAAGGATGTTGAAGATGATGGGACAACTCTACGTTTTCCAATCATTTTCTTGAATGTTAACTAGCAAGCCACCATATATGGAGATACCTTTATACATAAACTAATTTGATTGTGTAGGTCACAAGTAGAAATGTCAAGTTGGTTCATGATCTCTCTACTAAAACGTAACATGACATGTTGTTGGTTCTTGACCTATGTAGGATGTATGTTACAATCAAATTTGAATGAATTTTGTATGCTCGGTCTCTGATATACATTGTTGTTTTTCTTTCAAGATGAATTGTAACCGATATACATTAGCTGAAAACCAGTTTGGGTAAATTCGCTATTTAAACAATTCAAACTCTTTTAATATCCTAGGGATAAATTATAACATGCTACACAATTGTATTTGATGTCGAAAATAATTTGCAACAGACTTATAGTGGGAAAAATTGATTTATATCACATCTCTTTTAAAAGGGATGCATCATTTTTTTAAGCACTTGTTCAAATGAATTTGTTAACTTGCAAAGGAAACATGTATCTTCTCAGAAATTTAGAATCGAAATCAATTTGGCAAGCTAATTGATATATATTATTTTTCCAATATTTTTATAATGAAAATGAAATTTTTAAACATTTTTCAATTTGATTCTTATGTTTGTTCCATACAATTTTCTGAAACATCTCTTATTGGAAAAGCTATAATTAGAAAAGAATTATGATGTTATGTCAAAAGGATGGCCAACCATGATATTAAATTTTGAAAATAAGTCTCCTAGTTGGTATTGTGACATATATGTGTATTATTTTTTTGTATTTTTTTATTGTTGTGTTGGGAATAAACATTTTTCATGGAGCTCCTTCATGAAATATTTTTGGTAGTTTTACTATATTTTTTGCAACATTCTTTAATTTAGTATTAATTGATATTTTGTCTCTCCAATTAGTATGTGTTTTGCAACATTATTTAATTCAATATTAACTAATTCCTTGTCTCTTCACCTTTATAAGATTAAATTTTCACTCGGATGGAAAACGTGAAGTCTTAAATCATAGAGACATAATATTGCTTCTACATATCAAGAGGAAAAGACTTCAAGGAAAACAAAGGACACATCCGAGGCAGCAAGATGTGTGAGACCGTAGCAGGTGTTTGTTAAATGACAATGAGGGAGTCGTTGGATTTTTGTGAGCATTGCCAAGGTTTCACTTGGTTTCCGTTCTAAAATTTAGAAATGTCATCGATGTAGATGATTTTCATGTAAAGTATGGAGATATTTTTTCATAGACTAGTATTAGTCCATTACTAGATATTCTTTTGGAAACTCATGTATATTCTAATACTTAACATATCATATATTATAATTTACATGTTCAAAGTATATATGTTTCTACTTGATATTATTTAATGTTGTAATTAACTAATTTGATTTTCTTCACTCACATGTGTTCATATATTGTATGACATCTTTGTTCATTTAGTCACAATATCCTATTCATTTATATTGATTAATAATGAACACAAATAAAATTAATAAAGAATTAAATTAGTCGTTTATATAGATTAATAATTAAATAAAATGAAATAATATAATACTACTAAATTAATCATTTATATAATAAATATGAAACTACTAAATAGAGACAAATGACTACTAAAAATGATAAATTTGTGACTCACAAAATGACTAAATTTCATGTATAAATGACCTTTAGTAGTTAATTTCCAATGTCTTATAGCTTGAGTAGCTTAGTCTTATTTGTTTTAGTCATTAATAGTTTCCTTATTTAATTGTATATTTATTCATTGATTTAGTCATTAATTGCCACAATCACTCACTAAATCAATGACGAAAGATACGATTAAATAAGATAGCAAATAATGACTAAAATAAATATGACTAAGCTAGTGGAGCTATAAGATAGTGCAAATTCGCTACTATTAGTGAGCGACTAAAAAATAGTCATTTATATGCGAATTTTAGTCACCAATTTCTCATTTTGTACTAGTGGAGGCATCTTACTAGAGGGAACACAATAAGGAAATGACGTTATACTCTAGGAACCATGAGTCCATCAATAAGGTCTCTCGAACTAAGTTAACAAGTACCAAATCCCCATCAAGAGGGAGTATCTGAAGTGCATTCTTAAACCATGGAAGACTTGATATCCCCATCGCAAGGAGAACATTAAAGTTAAAAAAGAACCATTAAATTAAATCATTAATGGGGAAATAAGAGTATTTCTAAAAGTATTTAGAAATGGATATTAGTTAATTTTTATGAAATGTCAAATTAACTAATTTTAATTATGAAATTGTGAATAATGCAAAGTGAGACACATGACAAGTTATAAAGTGAATATTATAAAGATAAAAGAAATGAAGAAATGAAGAAATCAGGGAAATTAAACTGAAGTGAATGTCAACTAAAACTAAACCAATTAGAAAACCAAAGAGAACATAGAGTAGGTCGGTCAATAAGAAAATAAAAGAAATTAAAATAATTCAAAAATGAATTCATGGATGTAAGACGGGCTTTCGAAAATTTATAAACAAAGGGAGAGTGAATAAGGCCCTCATCTCTTTTACCCTAGTGCTAGATGACATAGACTATGTTGCACCTTTGAAGTTCTGGTTGGAGGAAGCGGTTCAATTTGATACGAATGAGGTTGTGAGCCTTGTAGCATTAGTGTATGTATCGATGTTCTTGGTAACTTTCGATTCATCATCCTCATTGAGGTTCAAGGGTATCAAGGGGTTGAAGAGTAATCAATGGATATGCGAGCTTAGATTCTAGTGGACCTATAGTTATTGGCAAATCGACAAAGGAGCTTATTGGATCTTTGATATCTACTTAACTTTTGGAAATTTTGCAGGATATGAGGTTGATACATTGATATTTCATTTTGTTTTTTTAATCATTTCTATGTTGTTGTATATTATTATATTTATTGACATACATGATGTATTGTGGATCTATGTTTTTCGGATCAAAAATAAAATATGATACACAAAATTGGAGATCTATGTTTATGAATAAATATATGTTGTTATACAGATTAGAAGGACCCCCAAAAGGTCCCTACAAAATCCATATGCTATCTAGGGATTAAACACCTCCACAATGATGCAAAATACTCTACATTACTTGTAGGTATTTCTCTCACTTGGTGAACCCTTCATGTGCCCATCATGAAGTGTGTTCACCATCTAGGAAAGAGGAATTCTCAACACACAGAACAAACATTCAAGTGATTCAAACATCAACTAAGAAAGATCTCTCACATGTGCACATAGTTCACAGACTTCCATCTCTTGATATTGCATGGAGATTGCATTTGTTAAGTTTCTTTCACAAGGACCGACCTTATAAGATCACCGCATGAGATATTTTGATGGATGGGTGTACTCTTATGGTTTTTTTAGAAATATTTATTTTTGATGTTCATGTTGATGTTAGGATGTTTTGCTAGGAGATATTGGATTATCTACTTGTGGTAATGGTTAGAATTTTTTAGGAAATCTACTTGTGAGAATGGTTAGAATTTTTGAGGATTTGTGTAACCCTCTATTTTTGTTAGTATTGATATGTATAAAGTATATTTACTAACTATAATAAAATAGGTTCTTCTTAGTATTTAAGTGTTAATAATTTTTTTAAGGTGTTATAATAAATTACTATGGTTTCATTTTTATGCGATAACAAGACCTTATTACATGAGTTGTGTTCACAATTAATCGAAGTATTATGATGTGGAACATGGAATTGGGTGAAAACACTCATACTATTTGCATAAATGCTTTTCAGCCCTTCGAGTTTTGTGGAATGGTTTAAAGTGGTGGTGGTATTATGTTTTGTTAAATTGTCTTCCTAACCATGCTATTTGATTAATGAGACAAAATTAATATTTATAATTTACTTGTTTTCTTGGTTAACTATATGTGAATATGTTGGCACACTTCTCTAGGTCATCTTTTTCTTGGCACATGGTTTTTGTAAATATGTGTAAATATTTTATTATAAGAGAAGAGAACCTCTCTATATAAAGGAGCTGTGTTCATTTCCTCCATAGCTTGATTGTGAAAAAAATCTCATGGAGCTTAGTTGAGTATTAAGATTCCGT
Source organism: Pseudotsuga menziesii (assembly GCA_001517045.1). Classification (NCBI taxonomy): domain Eukaryota; kingdom Viridiplantae; phylum Streptophyta; class Pinopsida; order Pinales; family Pinaceae; genus Pseudotsuga; species Pseudotsuga menziesii. The sequence continues at coordinate 71,460 of LPNX011163488.1, read as the reverse complement.
TGTCGACCCGATCAGAATTATTGTAGTGGAATTGTAAACAATAACGTGTACTTCCCTTGTTCTCAGTTCACCCCACACCACCACTTCGAATGTCTTTTGATTGCCTTGGTCAACAATGATGTTGATAGACAGCTGCATAAAGGGGGCAGACCATATTTTTCTTTTCAGAGCTAACTCGAGACAAAGGCGCGGGGTTACCTGGGTGTCCGGTAGTATTAGGGTTTGGATTGTTTAATATGGATTAACAACAGCCAGCCCAAACCCTAATCGATCGACAACGCAAACCCTAACCCTAATACTGCGGGGCACGCAGGCAACCTCGCGCCTTTTATGCAGTTGTCTATCAACACAATTGTTCACCCAGCCGATCAAAAGACAGTTAAAAAGGTCGTGTGGGCAGAGCTGAGAACAAGGGAACTACACGTTCTTGTCTACAATTCCACTACAGATACTTGGACTATAAAGCTGTGTTCTGATCACGTCGACAACTGAATCTTTAGGTCACGCATCTTCTCTGCTGTAAATGGCAACACTATCTACGTCTTGTCACTGTTTCGGTATCAGTCTCTGTTGGCAAGTTGCAACCTAGACACAGGTTTGTTCGCTGAACAACAAAGAACATGGCCTACCGGTGCGAAGAATATGGCCTACGGCACCGGTGGTTTGATAATAAGCTAATGGATAGGGTGGAGACTCTTGGGATCATAGCTTACAGGAGCGAAATACTTTTGTTAAATGTCATATTCGGCCATGATAATAGCGGGAGTCCCTCTACTTTAGTCGGTATATGGAAATCAAATACCAGTGGAACTTTGTGGGATATTTTGACTGTAGAAAGTTTGCCATTTCCAGCCATGGAAGTTGTGGCGGCGTACACAGAAAGAGCAGCTTGACATTCAGCCTACGGGATTGGTGTTGATGCTAAATTTGGATAACAAACAGTGGAAGACTACCTTTTCAAACCCAACTGCTACGGTTCCGTCTTTGCTTTTCATATGAAATTAAAGTTTTTGAGAGCCTTGGCTTTATTATTATTATAATTATATAATGCTTCGTCAGTTAGTTTACCTGTCAAAATTGCATTATCTTTATGGTTATGTGGATATGGAAATAATTTTGAAACTTTACTTCTTTAATCATTAAATATAATGATTTCTATTCAAGGAAAATAGGCAAGGTTTTACAGATAGCTTTTTTGCTTTTAGGCATCTCTGAATGTAGAGATAGTTTTTTTGCTTTTAGGCAAGGAAGATAATCTCTGAATGTAGTCATGGGTCGTCTTTGATACATATAGGTTGCACAACCACTTTCATGAGCATCTTGACAAGTTTCAGCTCTTTGGTTATGCATTTGATGTTTTTCATTTTCTCAAGTATTTCCGCTGCTTTATTTCGCGCCCGGTGTTCTAATTTTTTGGGGTTTTGGTTAAAGGCTACATATGTTTCCTAAGTTTGTCACCATGTATTGGCCTTGGGGAATCGGATGATAATGTATTTGCGATAGATGTTTCCGTTTACTTTCAGAAGTTTCTGTTTCCGTTTACTTTCACAGGGGGCGTCGATCAGCCATTGGCTCGAGGTTGGCTCTAGCTAGAGCGGTTTCTATTACTTCAATTTTGGCTTCTGAGTCACCGTTCGAAAATCCACCCGCTAATGACAAGAAGAGAAGTTGATATTGGCGAACATGAGAATGAAAAGCCTCCACTAAATGAGGGAGGTCCAGGAGAAGACAGTTACCATCTCAATATCAAATTATCCTCTCGTACAGAATTCTGCCGACAAGCTACTTGTCACGGTGTTACAGGAATATGCAATCCAATCGGTGATATTATTATTATCATTGACGGCGGGTTCCTGTAACGCCGTGAGTCGCACCTGGGCAGGATTCTCATACGCGCAGACAACTTTGGATTGAGATTGTAACTATCCTCTCCTCGATCCCAGGCATTTGCTGGCTTTCGTTTCCTCTGGAGAGTTATCAAGTTCTCTAATTCCTCTCATTATCACGTGGATTTTCTAACGAGTAGGAGTTTAAGTAATGGAAACCCTAGAAGCAGAGCCAATGGCTTATCAGCTGTGCCGCATCACGGCATGACCATAAGATATCAGTCGGTGTCATTCCGTTGTCCTTCTTGGTCTCCTATTTCTCCTCAACTCCACTGCTTATAACTATAGCAAAATGAAATAAAGTTATTCTCTTACTATGGCAAAGTCCTACAAACAAGGATGGTCTAATTAAGAAGGGGAACCAAGGATAGTCTAATTAACTAGGTAATTGTGGCTTTAAGTTTTTTACTCCTCATAGATAAGATAGAAACATATATATATTTTTAAATATCTTTGACTTAGTGTCAAAGAGAGCAGTCACAATTTTTTTTAATAATTTTTAAGGACCACGAAATTCGTTGTTATTGGATTATTACAAAAATATAAGTAGGCAAGGTTTAATGGAGTTTCTCAAAACTATACAATTTTTTAAGCTGTTTTTCTATTGTCTTTTGTTTATGAATATATTTCTTTTGCATTTTTTTTTATTTTATCTCTTTGTTTTATTAAACAAAAATACCTAATAAAATATTGTCTTCTTAAATTCTTTTTCATTGTACAAATTATTTTTTTGAAGGTTCCATTATTTTTTTTCGTTTTACAAATTATTTTTTCGAAGATTCCAAAATGGTATGGGCTTTTTGAGACAACTATGGTAAAATAAATAAATTAATAAACTATTTGTAGTCCTAAAAACAAGGATGATCTAATTGCCCCGAGAGGTGCTCTACAGCCTAGTATGGGGGAGATCTTGTCACTTTGTGATGTAAAGTTATTAACATGATGGCAAAAAAAATAGTGAAAGTGAATATTATGGGGAGATCTTGTAACTTGATGTAAGTTACTAACATGTCGGCAAAAAATAATAGTGAAAGTGAATATTATGGGAGAAATCTTGTAACGTGATGTCACTTACATTGTAACATGTCGGCCAAAAAATAATTGTTTCAGTGGTAAATAAGACGCTTACTAATCAATCTTCTTCCAGTATTGGTGACAAGGAGAATACTACTAAAGCGTTTGTCATCATACCAGTAGGTTGATCGGCAGTATTGTTATGATGGTTTTTTTACAGGGAATTGAGAAATTCAAACCCCATCCTTTTCAAATTATAAGTCAGGTAGCATCGGCAGGCATGTTTATCCTCACGAGAATGGTCTTAAGAGATGGAATGAATCATTTTGTTTTCGTGACATACAGAAAGGTTATTGGAACACTAGCTATTGCTCCATTCGCTTACCTCCTAGAAAAGTGAGCAATGAATTCTTCTTTATCTTTAGATGTACAAATTTGAAATTTTATATATATATCTATATATTGCACAGAGAGGGTCATTTGATTTAGTCTAAGATTTAGCATTGCACGAAGGAATGTGCGCCGTTGACATGGCCTGTCTTATTTCAAATTTTCTTCCTTGGAACTGGGTAAGCATTTTCTGCATGTACTACCTTTGTCATTTGTATGTTCGTTGATATTGTTGAATAAACTGTGCAATACATATTTAACAAGAAATATATTTTATTGATTTCTGGTTACAGAATCGCGGTTGCTCAGAATATCTACAGTCCAGGATTATAATACACTTCTTCTACGTTTTGTGCAGCAGCATTTAACCTAATTCCTATTTTGACATTTATAATTGCCATATTCCTGAGGTAGAAGTTATATAATTATTACTATTTCCTGTCAACGATTTTTTGTGTGTGTGAATGGTAGCACCTTTCAGGTTTGTTTTCCATATGGATCCTACTGATTATTGAGCTACAGTGAATGTCAATGGTTTGATTATTGAGCTCCAATGAATGTCAATGGTTTGATTATTGATGTACAATGAATGTCAATAGTTTAATGTTTGACTGGCAACCTATATTTCAATGTGCTCAATCAACTTTGGTGATTTTGCTAGACTGGAGGAAGTTAATATCAGAAGTTTCAGAGGACAAGCAAAAGTACTGGGCAGAGTTATATGTGTGGGTGGTGCAACGGTCATGGCATTATACAGAGGTCCTGCTCTTAATTCTTCATCACCTGGTGTTAAAAGCGATCGAGTTGCATACAATTATAAGCATAATATTATTCTGGGGTCCATCTTGGTCTTTGGGGGCATCGTGGTGAGGTCTACCTGCATTAGTTTTTAGGTGGTATTCATCATTATCAAGTATATTGCCAATTCTGTCGATTGAATATTATTATATTCGGAATTTTTTATTATTGTTGATTGGATAGTGGGTAAAATCGAATGCAGGCACTTGTTCTGAAGAGGTATCCCACTCAGTTATTGTTAACAGCTCTCACAAGCCTTATTGGAGCAGTAGAATCTGCTCTAGTTGATGTAATTTGTGATCATAATAAACCGAATAGCTGGGCTATAGGATGGAATATTGAGCTTCTTACCGTCGTATACACGGTCAGCATCTGAATTGTGAAACTAAATTCTACTGTAATAGAGTGCTGTGCGTCATTATACATGGAAAACAACAACAAATTATTGATTTCAGTGAAAACCACCATTTTGATTGATTGATTCATATTTAGATATTATGTGATATTTTAGACTTTAGGGGTCCACAACCAGATTAATCCAAGATACAACAAGAAGTTATTTTAGGTGGTTATCTTGTTATGCTTAAATACATCTTAAAGTTATTTTAGGTGGTTATTTTGTTATGCTTAAATACATCTTAAAATTTAAATAAACTTTTAGTTAAAAGGTGCTTAAAGAAACTGTTAACAATATGTTTTTGTTTCTTAATGTTTTTAAGAGAAACAATTGGAGTTTATTTTATGTAATAGTATGTTGTTATGTTTAAATACAGTTTGATTAAGATTTAAATAAACTTTTAATTAAAGGGTGGTTAAAGAAAGTAATAATAGATTCTTTATGTTTTAATTAAGAATTTTTCTTTAATATTTAATAGTATTGGCTTCACTATATTTAAAAGCCAGATATGTTGATAAAAACTAAGTGGTTAATTATGCCTCTTCCCATTCATTACAGGGAGTAATATGCTCTGGACTTGGGATTTTTTTGCAGATTTTTTTGCAAATTTGGTGTATAAGCAAAAAAAGGGCCTGTATTCGTGGTCATTTTCAATCCACTGGGCACGATTATCACGGAAATTTTGGAACTTATCATTCTTCGTGTTTGTCTTCGCGTGGGAAGGTAAGTAAGGTTTTTCTTCTCGGGATCATTAAGCAAATAATATAATTCTTAAAAGAGACAGCAATATACATTATCCAGTATTATATGCGTCTTTTGATTTGGAAAGTAGAAACCCTAGTGTATGACAGAAACACTATGGAACATTAGTGTATGACATGCTTTCCACCATGGGAGAAACCCTAGTGAATGACAAGCTTTCTTGAATTTTTTTAATATTGATGCAAGCTATGTAGTGTGGTGGGCAGAATTTTGATCATCGTGGGCCTGTTTTCTACACTCTCGGGCAAAGCAAAGGACATGGAAATAGTATTATTCATGCTTACAAATTTGGTAATAGTATCATGCCACCAGAATGTGAGAATAGTATTATTCGAATTGTTGACCTAACAGAGGAAGATACAAATCCGAGAAAGCAAGATACTAGGTTGTGATAATGGAGAAAATGCAGTGCTTTGAATTGTATGCGCAAATAACAAGTTGTAGATCCTGCCTAGGTTGGCGGAAGAACTTCTCAACGTGTGGACCTTAAATTAAAAAAAATGTGTCTTTTGGTTTGAATCAAATCGATAGATACCTAAGAAGAGGTTTACACGTGGAGAGATTTGATCTATCTCGGTGGTTAATAGAGCCTAGGATTTGGATCTACGCTAGTTTAAATGCAATGTTACTTTTAGGAAACACGCTCATGATGTATAAAAACACAACGCTCTCGCGTTATGTAATGATTGGTTTAGTTAAGATCGAGCCTGACATGTCATATGACATGTAGGTTAGGCTAAGAAAAATGCGCACGTGTTTTATAGTTACAAAACTCGTACACGCGTGCACACATTTTAGAGAAGCAAAACACGGATGCGTTTTAGAGAAGAAAAATGTGCACGTGTTATGGATAACCACAAAAAATGGTTTTACTGCATGGCTAGGGAAATGAATAAAAACAATAGTTTGCATTATCAAGACTTAGGACCTATAGTAATATTTTAGCATCATCAAGAACAACATCTCAAACAACCATGCCTAACCTTCCTATAGCATAATTTTTCTTTTTGTTGTAATATGGACACCATTATGAGGTTTTAAGAACTAAGTATGGGTCATAGTCCCTTGACCATGCTTGAGGGAGGAAACATAAAGGTAGCTTTCAAGGATTGAGGTCCATGAACAAGGCATCGAACCTACACATAGGACCTTCACATGTGATATTTTGCATCTAAGAGAGAATATAAAGTACATTAGAATTCTCTTAGCACTATAAACATATTTGTAGACATGGTTGATGGAGGAAACCTAGTCCTTAGGCCCTAAAGGAATCCTATAGACATATAGGGCCAAGAACAACACCGCAAACAAACACACATGATATCTTAATGGTATCCACAACCTTTAAGTTGGGATATGGCCATGATTAGGATTTTTTTAGCAATAAATATGGAAGATAAGGTGTTAATCAAGGTTGGTACATAACACTTTAATTTTAGGTTGTGTTGAGGCCTGGAGATTCGCAGGAAACAACAGTAAGGGATTCTCCCCAATCAACGTTCCCAACTAGCCCGTTGACTGTTTGGTATAGGGAATCCATCTCGTTTGCGGTCTCGCTACCGTAGGTCAAAGTAACACAACAAAGGGCTTTACCAGCTGCGGCCTGGTCCACCGTGTTTTTTGCATTTTTTGATTTAATGTATGATATGCAAGTTCCTAAATAACAATCCAGGGTGCTAAATATGCAAGGAACAGTCACAATGTGATGCACAGGTTCTTACCTCTCGTCTTAAGGTTCACAAGAACCCAAGACACATACAACACAAAAATAAACTAGCTACCTAAACTATCCCTAGGGAGCAGAGTTATCATTCATTGGTGAGTAATACATTTTGTACGTGTATTATGAAGAGTTACAGATAGCTGATACTTCATTCAAGACACATGAACAATTACAGATATTTAAACAACCAGATAGCCGATTATTTTATGAACAACATTTATTACTCACAGTGGAAGACATCCCAAAAGATACTGAAGAACACTCAACAATAACATAGGTTCAGGAAGTTAAATACTCTCACAGTAAATGAAACACAGCTGAAAACGAAATAGTTCCTCTTCAACATTATTCATTTATTCGCATTGATACATTCCACATTTCGCTCTCTCCAGCAGGCAAAAGTTGCACTCTCTGATTGTAAAACGAAGTAGTTCCTCTTACAAGCAAAAGAGTTTACAAAATTTTCAAGGAAAAAGCCCCTTTTCTCAGTTCTACTTTCAAATATTTAAACCACCACTGCAGACCGCTTGGGATTCCCCCCGAATGCCTGACCCTTCAGTTCCTCAACGCTTCATGTTCCTCTATCTTGCATGCTTGTGATTGGCTGAATAACTGCCGAAAATTTCAGAGCTTCTCCTCTATCACCGTTCATTTTGTCCTCTTCCTGCGATCCAGCTAGTTTCGGCTTTGCTTCTATCAAACTGTCCATCTTCCTCCATGCCACAGTAGTTTGACCGATCTCCCGAACCAACTGACAACCTATCGACGAGCGTCATTTATTGGAATTGCGTTTCAAAACACAGCATCAGATTCTACTGATTGAGCAACTATTCCACAAGAAAACGGCCCGTTGCAGAAAGGCGGAAGTCAGAAGGATACAGATGTCGGAAGTTAAACGCTTCAACTAGCCGCAACGGTGGATGAGGAAAGGCTACAAGAACTCGACGGTGGGTGGGAAAACCTTGAATCGGAAGTCGGATAGCTTTCCCTTTCGGAAGCTCAATGACTTTGAGAGTCGCAACAGCGGAAGGGAAGGATGAAGACACGCGACGCGAGCAGGAAAACTTTAGATCGGAAGTCGAACAGGTTTAGACACGGAAGGTAAACGGATTTCCTAGCCGTAACGGCAGAAGAGAGAAAGCTTCAGACATGTGACGGAAAAGTTAACGCACATCGACAGTCGGGGCAATTCCCACTTCGGATGGCAAATCAGATTGGTAGCCGTAATGGCGGATGGGAAAAGGCTATCAGCCACCGATTTAACATAAAAATGACGCTTGATCATAAGAAAACTTAAGTGTTTAGAAAACTCAAAATCAGTAAAGGTCACACTGTTTCACCTGAGAGACAATGGTTTGCTCAAAGGGCAATTGATATGATGATTTTCAAGCTAGCAATCCAAATTCAATCCCGCGACCCACAACAAAATCTTAACATAAGCATTCTCTAAAAACAAATCGTAAATTCATCTTCAGAATCAACCAAGTCAGAACGAGACCAAACATTTATGGATCAAACGAAACCATCGCAATTCTAAATGATGAGGAGGGGCCCAAATTTTAAAACTTTGGGAAGAACAGTTGCAGCTGCAACAAATGGCGATTACCTGGTGAGACTAGATCTCTGGGCGATTAACCTTTGAGTGGCAGACTGCTTAACAACAAAAACATCATATTGAATACTTCCAGCAATATGGATTTCTCAAATGACAGGAGTGTGCACCCTTAATCATTGATGATAGTCCAATTAGGGAGAGTGGAAACCAGAATCGTCAAGTCCAGATAACTATGCTGAGGCCAGAGGATGAGTTTCATTATTACCTTTGTCTTCAGGTGGCTAATAGCTTTGGACACCACGGGATTGTAGCACATGGTAAACAGAAATATTCGTTTGTTCCTCATTCCCATGCCATTTTAACACTTTTTCTTGTGCTTTTGGACTTTTGTCCATTTTCATATGAGTTTGCTTACATGCCTTTCTTACTAAATTTTAATTCAGGATCCTCTATCCATAGTGTCCTTTTGTGTGAGTGGTGTACTTCAAGTTTAAGCTCACGGATGGAGAGGATCTTTTGGCAATTTAGTGTTTATGATTCAACATCTGCTTTAATGTATGATGCTCTAATAGGATTTTTTCTCTTTATTTTCCTTTTGGCATTCATTTCTTGGCATGGGATCATTTATATTTAATATACTGTTCACCTTGCTCCTTTCCATGGATCATCTGCTGTCGCTCCTTAGAACATTTTAAATGTGACATGGATGGAGCCCCAACATAGTATTCCAGACTCTTTGAATCGGAATTATTTCACAAGGATTAAACAGGACTTCAATGCACACAAAGCTATTCGAGAAAACTACTAAACTGGAAGAAGTTCTTTCATATAAACAGCAATACACAGTCCGATACCAAAACGTTTATCAAACCCGGAAATTTTGGATGTTCTCTATGCAACCACAGGTTTGCTCCCTTTATTGAAATCAACAAAACAAAATAAAAAACATGACTCAAAAGACAGCTAGATGAATTATTTATATACAAGACGGAAGAATTCAAATGAACTCAGGAAAAATAAGGATTGAGAACCAAACCATTTACTGGTAGGTTCTCCTCCCACCCTTGTAGATCTTGCAACTTGTAAGTAGAAGGACTGAGCTTGGATGCAATCTGAAAAGGGCCTACCCACAACTGCTGGAACTTGGTATGCTTTCCTTTTTCATCATGGGGGTGGTCTCATTTGAGGACTAAGTCTCCTACTTCAAAGTATTTTGTCCCAGCTTTATGCTTGTCAAACCATCTCTTAACTGACTCTTGTTCTAGCTTAAAGCGTTCTTTGTCTTTAGATCTAGCCTCCTCTGCTTTCAGGAGATTATATATTCTTATTTGTAAGACTTCGTCACCCGACCCCCTAGACTCTTGGGCTAGTATGGAAGATGGTAGCATGATATTGAGAGGAAGGATGGCTTCTTTACCATAGACAAGGGTATACGGAGACACTCCAATCCTAGACTTGGAGGTAACTCTATCGGCCCAAAGGGCATTCGGCAATGCTGAGTGCCAACTCCTCTGGTTTTCTACCACAGTCTTCTTTAAAATCCTAATCAGATTTTTGTTTGAGGATTCAGCCAGGCCATTTCCTTGTGGATAATAATTAGCCAAATAATGCAATTTTATCCCGTTATCATGAGCAAATGCAGTCAATTTAATTGATGAAAAGTATTTAGCATTATAAAAAACTAACGAAACTGGAACTCCAAACCTGGTCATGATGTGGTCTTATAGGAAGCTGATGACCTCGTCCTCATTTATCTTGCACAGTGGAATAGCTTTGACCCAGCGAGTGAAATAATCTGTAGCGGTCAGAATGTACTTGTGCTGCAGAGAGGAATTCGGTTTTATTTCTCCAATAGTATCTATCCCCCATTGCTCGAATGGTTCCATGATCATCACGGGCTTTAGGGGTGATGCTGCTCTAGGCTGTCTTCCATCACATCTTTGACAAATCTCACATTTCCTGACATGTGCATGTGCATCCTTGAAGAGTGTAGGCCAATAGTAACCGGCTCTGAGGATTTTGTGGGCTGTAGTATCTCCTGAATAATGTCACCCAGCAGGACTGTCATGTAATTATGACATTACTTTCTTTGCATATTCTTTTTCTAAGCATCTGAGGAGAACCCTGTCATAATTCCTTCTGAATAATATTCCTTCAACAAGTTGATAGGAGGCCGATTTTAGACGCAGCGCTCTTCTTTGCTTGGAATTCCAATGTTCTGGCAACAACCCTGACTGCATGTAATGTACAAGGTCTCTATACCAAGACTCGGGAGCTGTAAACAAAGGAAATACATCCATTACATGTAATTCGGCCTCATCCTCCCATGCCTTCTTTTCATTGTTCCCACTTTCAGTCATCAGCTTCCACAATCCTTGTCCTTTAACTATAGAGGCTGGTTTGAATTCAAGGTCGTATTCTTGAAGATTTGTTACCCAATTTCACCTTCTTTCTCCTAACTCTTTCTGTATGAGAAGGGATCTTACAGCTGGGTAGGGAACTATTACCTTGGTTTGATTTTTTAATATATAAGGCCTTAATTGCTTCACTGCCTTAGATACTGCGTAAGCTTGCTTATCAATGGCTGGGTAGTTTAATTCAGCCCCTTGTAGACCAGTACTCATAAAGAAGATTGGGAATTCATCCCCCCCCTCTTCCTTTTGGGTGAGCACAACTGCCAGTGAATCATCGGATGCAAAAGTATATAAGATAAAGTCTTTATCGAAATCTGGACTTTTCAAGGAGGGTGCATGTGCAACAATAGTTTTAATTTTGCTGAAAGCATTCTTCTCAAGTTCAGTCCACTTGAACTGTGCATTCTACTTGACCATCTGCTGTAGCAGCTTAAAAGTCTGGGCGAAATCGGGCACAAACCTTCGTATGAAATTTATGGTTCCCATGAAGGATTTCATCCCCTTTTTATTATGGGGCAAGGGGATTTGTTCAATAGCATTAATTATTTCTAGATCAATGGAGATCCCTTGCTTTGAAACTATGTGGCCCAACAAATTTCCTTCCATGACAGTGAATACACACTTATTAGGATTGAGTGAAATGCCGTACTTACGACAACATTCAAAAATTTGCCTTAAGTGAAATGCGTGCTCTCCTCTTTTCTTTGAGAATATTGTAACGTCGTCAAGGTACACTACAGCACTTCGTCCAATTAATCTGTGGAAAGCTATGTCCATAGCCCTCCGAAATGTCGCTCCAGCATTAATCAACCCAAAAATCATTCTTCTATATGAAAAGGTTCCCCATTTAGTTCTAAACGTTGTCTTTAATCTATCTTCTTCGGCTACTAATACTTGATTATAGACAGAGAAACCATCTAATAATGAAAATAGTTCAGAACCTGAAACCATCTGTAGCAACTGCTCCATAGGTGGCACAGGATAGTTATCTTTATCTCATGCATGGTTTAAGTTCCTGAAATCCACGCAGAGTCTGATTTCTCCAGACTTTTTTCTTACTGGTACCAGATTTGATACCCACTCAGAGTGTCTGACTTTGAATATGATTCTTGCATCCAATAACTTCTTCACTTCACTTTGAATCAGCGGTTCCAATTTTAGATGCATTTTCCTCAAAGGTTATTGATATGTCTTGATGCCTGCTTTAATAGGGATGACATGCTTGATGATGTTGGTGCCATATGTTTTCAAATGTTCGTACATCCATGTGAAAACATCTTTATATTATTTAAATCGACTAATGAATTTGTCTCTTTCTGTTGGCGAACAACATTTGCCAAGATTCACGAACTTAGGATTTGTTTCAGTCCCTAAATTAATCAACTCAAACTGCCGAGATGAGCTATGGGTCTTCACGTTGGGTGGTCTTCTGAACTTTTCATTTAAATCAAACATTTTTTCCAACGTTCTGACTCCTTTAGGAATGAAATTATCGTATTTCATCTCAGCCTGATGCTCTTCACCGTCTATGATCACTCCTTTAAACACTTCATCATTCGTTAAACATTCTATGATCTGTTGGGCATCATCGAACACTCATAGGTTCTTAATCATATTAGGTACAGAGGGCCTGAAAAGCAGTTCGACAGAACATCAATTATTAGCGGGTACGAGTCTAGTGGCTGATGTGGCCAACAGATCAGCAGCTGCATTTTTTATTCTTGGAATTCAAATCATGTTAAATGCATAAAAATATTTCAGCAAATCCCATACCTCATTCTGGTAAGATTTTAAGTGAGGATATATACAATGTATCTGACTCCGTATTTGTTTCACAATAATTTCAGAATCCTCAAAAACTTTTAGATTACTTACCTTTAATTCAATTGCCTTCTTTAGTCCCTGCACCAATGCTTCGTACTCAGTTGTATTATTAGTACACCCAAACTCTAATCTACATGAAAGGAAATGTTTATTATTCTATGGGTCAATCAGGACATAACTAGCCCCTGACCCTTCTAATGTCTTAGAGCCATCGAAAAATAAAGTCCAAAAATCATTAACTACTGGAAATGAATTTACTCCTACTGCTAAGTCTACTATTTTACAGTCAATCTCATCGACCTGAATCGAAGGAGATCAGGTTGGGTATCAGATGTGTTACTGGCTTCTTCTGCTTGGTAATTACCTGGTTCCAACTCAATAAAATAGTTTCCCAATACAGAATCCACTGGTACATTCTTCTCCTCCAGTTGAGTAACATTGTACTTCATGTGAGGCTCTCTTAAAATCTTGATCTGGTTCGGACTTCCTTTATATGGAAACCACAGATGCAACCAATATGAGGTGAAATATCCATTTAATTTGGCCGACCAATCTCTGCTTAGGATGAGACCGTAAGCATCTGGTATATCAGCCACCATGATGTTAATAAATTCGCACACTTTGTCATTAGATGCCATACGTACTAGGACATCTTCCAGCTCACCGATTGCCTTTACATTCGTTCTGTCCAATTGAACCACCATCCACATGGATGGCTTAGGCTTCCCATTGATCTTTTTACAGACTGATATGGGCATAACATTTACTGACGCCCCTGAGTCTACCAAGCAGTTATGTACATTATGATTGAAAATTTCAAACGTGAGGAGGAAAGGTGGATGTTTGCTTTTAGACTTACCTCCAACACTGGTTTCTCCAATTTCTTCCTCTTCCTGAGGTTGGTTGCTCGCGGGTAGCTTCTCATCCGATGTTTCAAGTGATTTCAACAGTATTTCCTTTTGCTGAGGAACTTTACACATTTCGAATAGGGGAACAGTCGCTTTTATCCTTTTTAAATATTCCACAATGTCATAATCCATCGGCTGCTCAATCAGATGGGGTTTTCTAGCATTTTCTTCACTGGAGTTGGCCTGCGCGTCACTCTGCCTAGGACCTTGGCTGGTGACAGTGAACTCTGAAATTTTATCAGCCACTAATTTGTCTTGAAATCTCTTCTTAACATTTCTCTGCAACCTCTTAATCTTTGGGAGTATAAGATTGTCTTCCCTAACCGTCCCTTGGCTCCTCATGGCTACGTTGGTTTCCATAATGCCTTTACACCCCTGAGTGTTTTCTTCTTCAACATCAAATAGTGACACAAAAATCCATAAAGACATGGTTTCCTCTTCCCGTTCTTTAGTGGACGTGGAAGCAGAATTTTCCTTTATTTCTTCATTTCCCTCTTCTGTCAATCTAGAATCTAATAGCTGATTCATGACCAACGTCATCAAATTTATCCACTGTGGACAATTCTTCTCAAAGTGTGGCTGTTGGTGGAATGTGCAAAAGTTATCCAAGCCTACCTCTATTAAGTTCATAGATGCAGTATTTTGAGGAGGAGGTTGAGACTAGTGGTTATCCTCTCTTTTCTTATAATATGGCTTATAAAACTTTTGTGCTTCCTTTTCTCTCTCCATATCTATGATTTTATTGGAAAGCTTCTGCATCATTTTGGCCATATTTTCCAAATCTGGAGACTTTTCTTCCTTAGGCTTGGTAAACAATAAGGCTTTTCTTCCTGTACCTTTCTCGCCAGACTGTTCTGGATAGTCTTTAATGCTCTCTCTTTCAGCTTCCACCACTTCTGCTTCTTCATAGGTTTCTGTCAGAGTAGGCTTGGCCCTACCTTTGGAAAACATGGCCAAATCAGGGACTAAAGTTTAAGTATAGTATTCAATAAGAACTTTGTCTGAAGGCTTATCTGTTTCAAAGAAGTTCTTGAGATATGCTACAAACCTTTGAGTGAAACTGTGCACTTTTTCTTTTCTTTCTTTCTTCAACGCACACAGCCCTTTCATGAGAGCGCCATGAGTTTTCTAAGTTGCATACTTACTTCTGAACATTCTTTCGAAGGTATCCCAATCAGGGATAGAGTTAGCAGGCAATCCAAAGTACCATGACACTGCAGCTCCTTTAAGGGTATGCAGGAACAGTCTGCATACCATGTCTTCATGTTCCCCGGCCCTTAATCCCTCAATTGCCAAGTAAAATCTTTGTAGGTGATCATCAACTAGTATTTTCTCATTGGGATCAAACTTGGGCAACATCTTGTCAAAGGCTTGAGGTAGGTCATGTAAAGGAGGTGTAAGGTTTAATGGTGATCTAGCTCTCCATGCAGGAGGTGGATTAGGTGGGTTAGGTGGTGGATTAGCATTTACTCCTGCCATGAGTCTGGGTGGGGAGTGAGGAGGTGAACCAACTGGAGTATGAGCAGGAGAACTGTGAGGGGTCTCTGGGCCTTCTTGGTTCAAAGGTAGTACAACCTCTTGTAAAGCAGATTCTACAAGCTCTTCTCAGTCTCCCACCAACACTGAGTCTTCTATTACAGGACGATCTTTCTTTTTATACTCTCTTCTGGGCAATTCAGGGATGATTGGAAGTCCTCCAATCTTCTTTACGTATGCCCTGGTATGCCTTCTTAGATCATTAACAATTTCGTTACCAACAGAATATAGATGTTCTCTTTCTCCTAGAATTGGATTACGGAACCCACTGCTTTAAGAACTGTTACCGGTGGAATATTCTCGGGAAAATGGGTTTCCTTGGCCAGCCATGCACTGGTGGCCCTCCTTTTAGCGCCAAAACTATTGAGGCCTAGAAATTTGCAGGCAACAACAGTAAGGGATTCTCCCCAATCAACGTTCCCAACTAGCCCGTTGACTATTTGGTATAGGGAATCCATCTGGTTTGCGGTCCAGCTACCATAGGTCAAAGTAACACAACAAAGGGCTTTACCAGCTGCGGCCCAGTCCATCGTGTTTTTTTCCTTTTTTGACTTAACGTATGATATGCAAGTGCCTAAATAACAATGCATGGTGATAAAGATGCAAGGAACAGTAACAATGTGATGCGCAGGTTCTTACCTCTCGTCTTAAGGTTCACAAGCACATAAAACATATACAACACAAAAATAAACTAACTACCTAAACTATCCCTAGGGAGCAGAGTTATCATTCATTGGTGAGTAATACATTTTGTACGTGTATTATGAAGAGTTACAGATAGCTAATACTTCATTGAAGACACATGAACAATTACAGATATTTAAACAACCAGATAGCTGATTATTTTATGAACAACATTTATTACTCACAGTGGAAGAGTATGTGTGTGTGTCTTTCCCCCTTCTCTCTCTAACAACCTCCTCTCTCTCTCTATCTTTATGCATGTGTGTGTCCCTCCCTCACTTCGCATATCTCAAAACCTCTCTACACCCTATTTATACCTCCTTCAATATCCCTCCCTACATCACTCTCTCTATCGCTCACCCCTGTGTGTGTGTGTCTCCCTCCCCCTTCTCTCCATATATATCTTTGTGTGTGTGTCAGTCCCTCACCCCCCCTCTCTCATAGGCTCTCTCCACCTTCTATATACCTCCCTCACTATCCATCCCTCCATATCAATCTCTCTATCATTCACCCCCCCTTCCTCTATATCGCTCACACCTCCCTGCCTCTCTCCCACACAATCTCTCTCTCCCTCTATCTCTGTCTCTCTATCTCTCTCTGTCCCTCCCTCACTTCCCATATCTCATAATCTATCTCCACCTTCTATATATCTCCCTCACTATCCTTTCCTCCATCACACTCTCTCTCTATTTCTCACCACTCCCCCTCTCCCTTTGTTGCTACCCATCCCCCTCTCTCCCACATAATCTTTGTGTGTGTGTGTGTCTCCCCTTCTCTCACAAACTACCTATGTATCTCCCTCTCTCTCCACCTTCTATTTACCTCCCTTTATCAATATCTCCCTCCCTTCTCCCTTAACTATGAAACCTATGTGGCATTATTCATCTACCTATCCTCTCTCTCTCTCTCTCTCTCTTTCTTTCTCTCAACTTGTATCCCTCCCTACCTATCTCTTTTCACTCTCCCTCTCCATGTTTCTCTCTTCACAACCTCCTTCTCTCTCCATCCCCCAACCCTCCACCCTCTGACTTGGACACCATCTCTCTCTCCCTCTCTCTATGTGTGAACCTGCCCCCTTTATCTCCTTGTGTTTACCCCCCTATCCATGCCTCACACACACACACCTTCAATCGCTCCCTCACTATCTCTTTCCTTCACTCTATCTCCATCCTTCCTTCATTCCCCCTCCTCCCTCTCTATCTTATTCTCTAACACACTGTCTCCACAAATCTCTCTCTCTCTCTCTCCCTCTCTCTCATATTTCCTTTCTCTATGTTTTCAAATGATCTCTTCTCTTCAACCCCTTACCTCATTATGACCCATATTCTTTCTTTTACCGCATCTCATTCCCATCTCTTCAATTTCCCCCTCCTCTACCTCTCTCCTCCAACACATCCTATTCTTCCATTAATACTCCATATCCACATTTCTATTCGCCATTCCTCTCTCCTTAAACCATCACCCACTTCCTCCCCTCCACCTCATCCCCCTTCGTCACTCAAGTCTCACGTACTTCTTCTAACCCTATACGTCAATAGCACCTCTTCTCCTCCTAATAATTCTCTCAATCCCCACTCCCTTTCACCCTTGTAACCCATAATGTTCTCATTCGATTCATCTTTCTCATCTTTAATTTACAACATCCTCCTAGGATCTTGACCCTTCCCCACCCCCTCTCAACTACTAACCATACTCACTCGAACTTACAAAATCCTCATAGGCCCTTGAACCTTATCCACCCACTCTCAACTATTAACCATCCCCACCTAAACTTCCAACATCTTCCTAGGCCCTTGACCCTTCCCCACCCCCTCTCAACTATTAACCATCCCCACCTGAACTTACAACATCCTCCTAGGCCCTTAACCCTTCCACACCACCTCTAAACTATTATCCATACATTTGATATATTGCATATAGTTCTAGATTTTTAGCTCTACTTAAATGTGAGTGCATTATAGAACTACATAACACGTGCACGTTTTGTAGTTCTATAACATGCACATGTTTTGTAGTTCTATAATGCATGTGTGTTTTGTAGTTCTATAACGCGCACGTGTTTTCCAATTCTATCAGGATGAGAAATGTAATTTGAATTTAAACATGCCAATTCACTTGCTCGCATGTCACCAATAATCCTATGTCTATGGTTTGGAATTTGCTTTGGTAATACCAAACCTTTGCTATGGTATATGATAAACAATAGCTAATTGGGCATTTCTTCCAGTTTCTAAAGAATTCGATGTTTATGCACTCGTTTCAGTATGCTACACACAATCATTTTTGACGAAATCTTAAACATAAATAACATTTCCTCAACAGATTCTAAATATGTAATTTTTATTCAAAAATATTATATTTTCCTATTTTTTTTCAATTTCTATTGTGCCTTAACTACTTAAGTCAAAAAATATGTTGTTAGTGTGTTTTCCAGAAATTTTTCAATTCTTAATCGTTTTAAAAATAAATTATGTGGTGCACTAGAAGAATCTTACCTCTACATTCCTTAAAAAACCCATTTCATTATTATTTCACTAATACCTTCAAAGGCTGCACCCACAAAAACATATACCTTATCATTTACCTAAAAAATAAAAAGTGTCTGTTACAAAAAATGAAACTTGACATAGTTAAAAAAAATTTAATACATAAACCTTATATATTTGGAAATGTGATTCAATTTCATACATTTAATATTTTTTAATCAAAAAAAAAAATTTGTGTAAGTATCTCAAAATATCCAATTAAATTGAGGGATGCCCGATTTTACAGTTTTCTATTGCATCCAACGTGCCAAAAGTGACCCTCATTAGCTTGTACTCACCCTAGGTTATTGTGGCTTTAAGTTCAATCACAATTTTTTTTAATAATTTCTAAAGAGCACTAAGTTGTTGTTCTTAAATTAGTACAAAAATATAAATAGGCAAGGTCTATTGGAGTTTCTCAAAGCTATACAAGTTTTCAAGTTGTTCCTTATTGTCATTTGTTTATTTGTTTATGAATAAATTTATTTTTTGCATTTTCTTTATTTTACCGTTTGTTTTACTAACCAAAAGTACCTAATAAACTATTCATCTTTTGTGTTTACAAATTATTTCTTAGAAGATTCCAAAATGGTATGTGGCTTTTGAAGAAACGAAGATTCCAAAATGGTCATGTGGGTTTTGAGGCCTAGACTATTTGTTTTTAAGAAGTTAGAAAAACAAAGACATTTTTTTCATGTGTGAATGGTCATGTGGGTTTTGAGGCCTCGACTATTTGTTTTTAAGAAGTTAGGAAAACAAAGACATTTTTTTTCATGTGAGATTTTGAATTACATCTTTTATGCTTTTTATGAGGCATACAAATTAAATTGAAAGGTGTTGATGTGTTCTGAATGTATTCAAATTTCATGTTTTTGAAATTTTTTTTATTGGTTTTAGCAATTACCATTAGAGGAATTTTGGGGTCTAAAATGGGCCTCCTAAGGAAAATGATAAAATAATAGTTAAAATAATAAAATAATTTTGATTAATTTTGGAGGAAGAAAGAAAAAAACTACTTTTTGTGTTCGTATTTTTGACATATCTCCCTGTGTTTTTACTCAAATTTCGATCGGGAGAGCTTATTGGATGTGGAATTTGATTCCGCATCCAACGAGTACCCACACTGCATACTTTTGATAGACCCCGCTACCCCAAAAACAAAAAATACCTGAAAAAATGTGATGATGATGTCATCATCACATTTTGTCAGGTACTTCTTGTTTTTGAGGTAGTAGGGTCCATCAAAAGTATGCAGTGTGGATACTCGTTGGATGTAGAATAAAATTCTGCATCCAACGAGCTCTCCCGATCGAAATTAGAGTAAAAACACAATGAGATATGTCGAAAATACGAACAAAAAAAGTAGTTTTTTTTAATGACAAATATGTCAATTCAACCATTATGGTTGACTTATTTTATTGAAATTCTATTGGTTCTTGAATTCCAACTCACAAAAACTTATTTTGGCACGTTTTCTTATAAGGCCCATTTTAGACCCCAAATTTCCTCTAATGATGTTCTACTAAAATCTCTTTTAGAAACTTGATGTTGTCCATGTCATTAAAGGTGATGTTTTTTTCATTCACTAACACTTAGTATTTATTAAAAACCATGATAAAACTGTTAAATTTCACATGCTTAGCTAAGACATTAGTATTTCATTTCATTTT
>LPNX011163488.1:32858-51144 GCA_001517045.1 Pseudotsuga menziesii | reverse complement strand
ATAAAAGATAAAACCAGCAAGGAGATCAAATCCTAATCCTCCTCCTTCTCCAGCTACTTCTCTTCTCCACTAATGCGCTACACAAGTGAGAGTGTGTGTCTCAAATGAGGAGCACTAAACCTCTATTTATATTCATTCGTTCACTTAAGTTAACTCATTTGACATGTAGGCTCGAGTTAAATCATGTAGGCTTGAGTTACACATGTAGGCTCAAGTAACCACACTGGGGTGCTGATGACCCATCTTTACAATTAGAGGGCACTACCTCATGACTCTTATTATTTCTTCTGATTAGGAGCATCAGGGTACAATGTAATACAAGTGGTTCTCCTGGTAGGATCATCGGGGACCACAAAAAGATACATATAGAATATTCTTCGAAGTTACAATATTTCAACACTCCCCCTTAATGAGAAGGGTATTCTACAGCAACATCAACAACAACAAGAGTAGAGATAGGGGACATCATCAACATCAGCAGGGTAACACATCTATAAATCATTGGAATCTTTTCAACATCATGTAGTCTTCATCTTCAATCTTCAGTCTTCATCATCAGCAACATCTTCAGCATTTTGATATTTCAATTAGCAACGATATCTTCAGCACTTGGACCTTTCGATCAACAACATCTTCAGCACTTTGACTGTTCGACCAGCAACAACATCTTCATCATTTTGACCTTTTGCTCAGCAACATCTTCAGCACTTTGACTGTTCGACCAGCAACAACATCTTCAGCATTTTGACCTTTCGCTCAGCAACATCTTCAGTACTTTGAATTTTCGATCAGCAACAACATCTTCAGCATTTTGTCCTTTCGATCAGCAACATCTTCAACATTTTTTTTCTTTTCGATCAGCAACAACATCTTCAGTACTCTAATCTCTCGATCAGCAATATCATCATCAATACTTTGCCCTTTCGATCAGCAGCAACATCAATCACTCCCTATCACTTTAGGACTTGAGTCCATGGATGATGCAATCCTACCACATTCTCGACGACCGAAGTCACCGGATACAATTATGGGATAATCACTCCCTATCACTTTAGGACATGAGTCCAAGGATGATGCAATCCTACCACATTCTCGATGACCGAAGTCACCAGATACAATTATAGGATAATCACCCCCTATCACTTTAGGACTTGAGTCCAAGGATGATGCAATCCTACCACATTCTCGACGACCGAAGTCACCAGATACAATTACGGGATAATCACTCCCTATCACTTTAGGACTTACGTCCAAGGATGATGCAATCCCTCTTCATTCTCGAATACCAAGGTCTCCGGATCTATTATGGATAGATGTCCCAGGATGATACAATCCCTATTCATTCTCAAAGACCGAGGTCTCTGGATCACTTTAAGGAAAGTGCCCAGGGATGATACAATCCCACAACGTTCTCAAGGACCGAGGTCACTGGATCTATTATGGACAGATGTCTCGGGATGACACAATCCCTCTTCATTCTCAAGGACTGAGGTCTCCGGATCACTTTAGGGAAAATGCCCAGGGATGATACAATCCCACTGCAACATCACTACTCCCCTTTCGAGGAGGGACTTTTTGAACAACACCAAGCTTGTCTTAAAAGTGTTCAAACTCTACTTGAGGCAGAGGCTTCGTTACTACATCATCATCCAAACCATCATCATCTACATCTTCAGTATATTATCACCATCTGTATCTCTAGTATGCGAATACTAAAAGAATCATCATCTATATCTTCAGTATAGAAATACTGAAAGAATCATCATCTCTATATTTAGTATTGAAATACGAAATCACCATTATCTATATCTACAGTATGTAAATACTGAAATATCATCTATATCTTCAGTATGGGAATACCGAAATCATCATCATCTATGTCTTCAGTACGGGAATACTGAAACATAATCATCTCTATATTTAGTATAGAAATACTAAATCACCATCATCTGTATCTACAGTATCATCATCTTCATCTTATCTTGTATGTAGAAATACCGGATTTCTACGTGTTACGTCGGAACACAGGGTTCTTTGTCATCACAACTGTGGTTATCACATAGAATCATTGTTGTTTCCATATTCAGGTCAAAGAGACCTGATATCATCTTCTGAATCCATATGGATTCACAACGTAGTAGGGCAATTTGCTATGTATTCTGCTTCAACCGTGCTAAGAGAAACACTGGCCTGTTTCCTGCTAAACCATGAACTCATAACAGACCTCAAAAAAAAGCATATACCTGATGTGCTTTTCCTGTCTGAGATACTTCCAGCCCAATCTGCATCTGTGTAGCCATACAATCTATACTCATGGCTACCATCATAGTATAGACCAAAGTCTATTGTCCCTTTCAGATATCTCATCACATGTTTTGCAGCTACTAGGTGAACCCGTCTTGGTTGAACACGATATTGACTTAAGGTGTTCATAGTAAAACAAATGTTTGGTGTGGTATTTGTTAAGTACATCAATGACCCAATGATCTGTCTGTATTGAGTCACATCCACTAACTCTAATGAGTCATCAGCTGATAGCTTCAGGTTGGAGTCCATGGGTGTGGCCATGACTTTGCATTTCAACATATTGAATCTCTTCAATATCTCTACCACATACTTTCCCTAGTTGAGAAAGGTTCCTTCTGAACTTTGCCATACTTCTAGACCTAGGAAATAATGCATTAACCCAAGGTCTTTCATCTCAAATTCTTCTGCTAGTTTCTTCTTGCTTTCCATGATCTGTTTCTCATTCCCTGTCAATAATAAGTCATCCACATATAGTAATAGAGTGACAGGTACATCTTATACAACCTTGTAGGAAAGGTTAGGATCGACTTTACTCTTGGAAAAGCCCATGCTCATCAGGAAACTATCTATTCTTCCATACCAAGCTCTGGGAGCTTTCTTCATGCCATAGAAGGTCTTCTTCAACTTCCATACTTGATTCCTTCTGTCTTCAACTTCAAATCCTCGTGACTATTCGATGTAAAACTCTTCCTCAATCATACCATTAAGGAAGGCTTGTCTTTGCTTCATCATGGAAGAAGCTACCATGATAGTTTTGAAGGAAGTGTACCTTGCTTCCTAGAGTAAGGTTCTCTTTAGAATTAATTCCCTCTTTCTGATAGAAACCTCTAACTCTTACTTTACTTCTATCAGCAACATATCTTATCTTGCAACTCCATTTGGAAAATACCACATTCTTTCTTTCTGGTTTGAGTACTACATCATTCTAGTATCATAACATCTTCTATGAGTTTGTCTTCTCAAGTCATCAACATATTCTAGTCTTCTGTATTCAACCTTGAAGGTTGGAACCCACTTTACTCTTGGTACAGTCTTGATCCATCACAAAGCTATCCATCATGTCGTACCATGTCGAACTCAGATATAATTTTCTGTAGTCACTCCCCCTGAAGTGGAGTATCATCTTCCCTCTTCATTCTATACAGGTGGTTCTATGCTTGATAGATACTGGTCAATAGGGTATCTCAGTCATAGTCTATTCTTTCTGGGGAGAATCACGAACCTTGTTTTGTACACTTGTTCCATCATATTGTATACATCATTCCCCATGATCAATTGTTATTCTTTAATCATAGCTTCTTTCATAGCATTCTTTTCTTCATCTTGAGTTATCTCTTGTACCCATGGTGGTATTCATCCTTAAAGGTGGATCTACCACTCTCTGAATCTCTTTCTTCCGTCATGGTGTCTCTGACCCTTGGAGCTTTAGGTTCATGTTTATTGGAGTGAATCTTGAATTGTCATCACTTGTTCTTCGGAACAAGTCTCATCCTTCTTTTCTTGTAGGAGGTTGTTCATGACCTTTCCTACAATTCAAGTGCACCAGTTGCATGGTTAGAACTATTTCATAAAACATATGCATAACGACAAATTATTATGCATCATGCAACTGTTTAGTCAATACAACATTCACATAAACTTTCTAGATGCCTTCCATCTCCACCATGACATTATTGAGATTGTGCACTAATCCAATATGTCAGTAAAGAGGTTTGATAAGCAGAAATGGAGAGTTGTATAGCACCATGAGCTACTTACATGCATATTAGTAGTATGCATTCATTAATGCAAACAATCTATCATGCATAACACATCAAATGAATATAATCAAATGTATAACAAAACAATATCATGAAATGACAATTGAATACTTATCATTATTTGTTTCATGGGTATGCTCCTTCTTGATTCTTCAGCTTCATCATCTTCTTCATTCATGATAGCATCGTTTCTTATCCAAATGCTGAGGTGGATAAGAGGTTCTTCAAGAGTTGAGATCTTCATATTCCTCATTGATTGAGGGATCTTCTTTGGAAGATGAGAGCTTGATCTTTAGAGACGAGCTTCTTCTTCTTCCCAAAGTCTGCTGAAATTAATCACTTCCTTCTGGAACACATTACTTGAATGAATGAATTCCATGATCCTGGGAGGCCATTCAAGGTGGCCATCACCACTTCTAAATTCTTCACTTGTTCTTTCCCCACTTGAATTTGTTCTTTGAGAGGTCCTTATGACTGCATGGTCTCTGCATTCTGGATCTTCACATTCTTCAGCTGGTTTCTTAAGGTCATATTCCAATCTATGTTCTTCTCTTCAAATAGCTTGGTCAAGGAATCAAACCTCATCGATGTCTTTAGGGAAGACACTTGAGTACAAGTTGATTCATGACTGGATCATCAATGATCTTCTGGGCTTTGACCAAGTTCTTCTTGTGAAAGGCTTCTAGCCTCATCTCCCTCTAAAACTGGAACCTCTATGCTCTTATAAGTGTCCAATCCATTTTCTTCAGAGAGATCATATACTTATACGCTTGGAAGTTTTCAACTTCACCAATATTATCATCAAGCTGATGTGATAGATCACTTTTAAATGAGAACCTCAAATGAACATAGCAAAGGATTAGATCTTACCGATTTGAGGTGTCCGTCCTAGTTCCGGAGCTAGCTGATCTAGGGTTTGCCACAGAAACCCTAATTTCAAAACTTGGAATCTTTCAGATCTGATTGGATAGACAGATATATTTCTTCAAATGGATCTATCCAATGTACTCCATTTCTGAAAATAGTGGAGGGAAGCTCTCGGAACAGAAAGCCCTAATTTTCCAATTTCTTCTGCAAAAATGCCTGTTATTGTTTTTGTGATATATCCAAAATTTTGGCTCCTATGTGTCTGAAATTTTGTATTGAGGTAACCTCGCCTATCCCTGATCCAAAACCATAGGTATCATCAGAATTTGTTTCACCATTTTGGATTTATGATCCTTTTCCCAATATGACCTGTTACAGGACTGTTCAGAACAACAAAGTTGTACGACATGCCACGTGTCACTGGTTCATCTTCTGAGTCTAATATTCGGACCACCAACATTACCGTCCATTACCTTTCTATAAAATCTTCAAGAATTCCATTTGGACCTCTGTATCCCATGATATTGCAATTCTCCCCAGGTGTCCTGTTTAGGGATGAATTCTTGAAGAGGATGGAACCCTAACTTCTAGAGAACATATCTCCTAGAATACAGTGAATATAAGGATGAATTTTGGACACAATTTTCATCAAGATTTTATCTTCAGTGTCTGAAATTTTTAGCTCCTGATCCTTCACCAATATTGGAATATAGTGAATGTACCAAAACGTAGCATTTTTAGTATTTAGGGTTTTTCTAGCTCAGGGTCAAACTAGGGTTTGACTTTCCCAGAATTTCACCCAACCAAATTTCTCAATATAGGTCTCTAAAATTTGGTTTTGATGAGGATAAAAATCCTATGCTGGTCTCACTCAAAAATTCCTCTTCTGTAGAAAGCCCTAATTTCCACATCGAAAACTGAAAATGTTTGGAATCGAATTCCGCTTTGACAGAAAGATGCGCCCTTCAATGGAGAGTCATCCTAGCATACTTTTGATGATGGATTTTGGAGAGATACCCAAAAAGTAAGAATCCATAGCTTCTACAGCTGCACAATTTCTTCTTCTCAGGTTAGCTCTGATACCATGTTAAATTTCCATATGCTTAGCTAAGAAATTAGTATTTCATTTCATTTTCATAACAAAAACATATAAACAAGATCACTAAAAGATATACAAGCACAACCATACAAAAGGAACACAAAGACTTATCCTGGGAAAACCCTAAAGGGAAAAACCAAGCAAAAGCTTCCTCAATATAGATGCCCCAAAAATATAGAAGATAAAACCAGCAAGGAGATCAAAGCCTGATCCTCCTACTTCTCCAGCTACTTCTCTTCTCCACTAATGCGCTACACAAGTGAGAGTGTGTGTCTCAAATGAGGAGCACTACACCTCTATTTATATTCATCCGTTCACTTAAGTTAACTCATTTGACACGTAGGCTCGTGTTAAATCATGTAGGCTCGAGTTACACATGTAGGCTCAAGTAACCAGATTGGGGTGGTGATGACCCACCTTTACAATTAGAGGGGACTACCTCATGACTCTTATTAGTTCTTCCGATTAGGAGCATCGGGGTATCGGGGACCACAAAAAGATACATATAGAATATTCTTCAAAGTTACAATATTTCAACAAAAACTTGATATTTTTTAAACTTCTTATTATCCAAATGGATATCAAAATGTACCTAATCACTCTAGCACAACTTATTTTATCCTTTACTAAAGGATTATAAATACTAATACACATCACTCTTGTAATACTTTTATTATATTCATTCTACTACAATATATTTTACCATACGCTAAATAATTATAAATATTGATTTGCATCACTATTATATATATGTTTTATTTTAATTTTAACAAAGTGACAGCCCAAATTGAATTCATCTTGTGGGATAAGATTTCTTGACTCAAAGCTCCAAACATCTTAAAGTGTCTACTAATTTTTGTGGGTAATGGATAATATGCATTTTATCTATGTAAATATTTTAGTGTTTTTTTTTTAATTTTTTCTTAATTGAGATAGTTTTGTATCAAGTAAAGCTTCATTCTTTATTCATACATCATATCTATAAAATTTCAAAAGTTTATTTTCTTTAATGCAAAAATAATAATTACTTACCATTTTTCTAAGTTTAAAATATTTTAACTTTAAAAATATATTTTGGTGGTAGTTGTGTTATTGTTGTTAATTTCTTTTATTTTTGTGTATTGATGAATTCCCTTCTTTTTTTTGTGTTTTATAGAATTTTATAATTGTATGTGAGTAAGTGGAAATCGACCCTATTGCAAGGTAAAATTTTGGGATCTTCCCTTGCTTCAACATTTAATTTTATTCTTCTTTAGAGGGAGATAAATATTCAAACAAAATTTAGAGGCAATGAAACATAGCTTGCAATGAAAGAAATGGTATCAGATGGCAATAGTTATAATTTATTGAGGAAAAACATAGTTAGTGTTCTTTAAGATTTCGTTCTTTTGACAAAGGTTATTTTAAAGTTATTTTTTATTAGTTAGGTTAACTCAACAAGATTATTATGGGGTTATGAGTGCAATTCCTTTCATACAAATCATTAAGCATCTGTTGAAATTATTAAAATAATTGAGAAGCGGGGGGGTGAATCAGTTATCCCTAAAGCTTAAACCATTTTTAATATTTGAGCCATTATTACTGATTCCAAATTTACAATTATGATAATGTAGCAAGTATAATAGAAGGAATGATGATCATCAATCACACACAAATGGTAGAGAGAGACAAATATTCATTTTATTTGAGAACCTATTCAAATGAGGATGCAACCTATGTTTACAAACTCCTTCTTGCAGAGAGCATCAACCCTCATGTTTTTCCTGGAACCCACTAAAATAACATTCTCCTACTACTACTGGATCGAAGCACCAAATTCCACTTGTACAGGCTTTAACTTGTATATAGAAGGAAACGTGTTTTTCCTAGCACAACACTACCACCCGTGTTCCTTAAATTTAAACGCGTTCATTCCAATATGTAGAAAAACAGATATAGCAATGCATACCATCTCTGTTCTGATATACTTTTGGATTTGATTGTGCACCTTTGTTCCCCTCATTATCTGTATTCTAGATATTATTGAAAGAAATCAGAGCCATATTTCATTCTGCAATCCCCACTTCGACGATGGTCCATGCACCAACTCTTTGCATGCAGAGAGCACACACACTTCTCTTCACCTGAATCCTCTTATACTTATCAATATTTGGACACTTCATTTGTTCGTATACCTGACTATTCATTTTCATAACTGATCAAAACCGTTCGATGCCTGATATAACCCAACAGTTCCAAAATTAAATCATCCCCATGATTGTAGATCGTGTTTTAGAGATCTGAAGCTGTCGAACATCTATAGCCAGAAAGAATTTCACTTGTGAAAGAACATGGAGGATAAAAGGAAAACCGAGTTGTGAAATCTAAAACTAATCACTGGGATGAAGATCAAGATCAATGAAGAATATTAATCACCACAAATAATCAATGGTTTCTAGTTATTTCACATGGAGAACTAGCACAGATTATTAAAATCCTAATGCGTGTGAAATTTATATCAAATATGCCTTATGATATTTGAGGTACACCATCGATCTAGATTTGACGGTCCTCAAATATTTCACAGATTCAACTAGTAGGTGAGATAACAATGGAGATGGGAGAATTTTTTTAATACAATTTAGTTTTGTTCTACTTGGGTTCCTCCTTCCGCTTTCTGCCTTCCGCATTCCTCTGGCGGAAACTGGGTTGCAGAAACCCATATTATTTTAGACATTGATTTCTCATCTTCTGCATTCTACCTTTCACTTTGTTCCTTCCTCATTCCACTAATGGACTCTAGTTTGCGGAAACCCATATTATTTTGGACCTTGATTTCTCATATTCAGCATTCCTCCTTCTTCTTTCCTCCTTTCGCATTCCACTGGAAGACTTTGCATTGCAGAAACCCAAATTATCTTAGACTTGGATTTCTCATATTTCGCATTCCTCCTTCTACTTTTCTTCTGAACTGTTTGATTTCTTTGCGGGTTCACTTCTTATCGTCAGATCTATTCAATAGATTTTCTTTCAAACATTGCAGGTTTACTCCTAACCATAGGATCTCTATACAAACTATTTATTCTTCTGAGTCTTTTTCTTATTCGTCTTAGTCCTCTACTTATTTGTATCATATTCTATGTTTTTCTGTCAATGACAACCATATCACAATATGATTTGTTTCCATATGATATCAATACCTATCATAATTCCATGATCTGTTTCCATATGCACGTTCTACTTGTAATCACCAACTGTCCATCATCTATAGCAAAAACAAATTCTCCCCCTTTGACATCAATGTCAAAGAAGATTCTATAACACAACTCTACCTATCAAAGTGGACATGTTAGTTGGAATAAGAAATGATGCCCAGCTTTTGGCGTAGATACTCAAACTGTGTCTTTGGTAAGGGTTTAGTGAAGGTATCGACAATCTGTTCTGTAGAAGGAATAAAATTCAATTGAACCACTCTATTTGTAACTCGCTCCCTTAAGAAGTGATATTTAATAGGTATGTTCTTAGTATTTGAATGAAGGACTGTATTTTTGGACATTCTAATGGCTCTAGTATTATCACAATGGAGAGGAATTGGATCAACATATTTTACCTCCAAGTCTTTCAGTGTCTGGATCATCTACAATATTTATGTATAGTATGTGGAAACATCAATGTATTCATCTTCTATAGTGGATAAATATATCGATCCTTGGTTCTTTCTTAGCCATGCAACTAAATAATCACCTAAGAAGAATGCACCTCCACTTGTGCTCTTTCTTTCATCCAAACAATTTTCCCAATCAACATTTCAATATGCAATTAACTAAAGATTCTGATTTTTAGGATACCAGAGACCATAAGTTATTCCTCTCTTCAAATATTTCAATATCCTCTTAACATTCACCAAATGAATTTGCTTGGGAGCAGACTGAAATATTCCTACCATTCCAACAAGTTGCATTATATCAGGACGAGATGTTGTGATCTATAAGAGACTTCCTATCATTAACCGATATGTTCATTGATCAACATCAGGTGAGATATCATCCTTTTTAAGTTTACAACTAGCAATCCTAGGTGTACTAATAGATGATGAGTCTTCCATTTGAAATCTCTTCAACATATCCTTCAAATACTTCTCTTGGGAGAGAAATAAACCTTTAAAACTATGAATAATGTGAAGACCAAGAAAGTGACAATTATCCTATCATTGACATCTCAAACTTATATTGCATGGCATTAGAAAAACATTGGACAAAAGAATCAATAGTGCATCCAAAAATAATTTCATCCACATACACCAAAACAACTCATAGATTATCACCTTCAGATTTGATATACAAGTTACTGTCAACAATATCTTTCTTGAATCCTTTTTCCTATAGATATTTATCCAATCTATAATGTGAGGATCTTGGTACTTGTTTCAATCCATATAGAGCCTTCTTTAGTTTGCAGACATTGTCAGGATTGTCTGTTAGTTGGAACCCTTCAGGTTTCTCTATATAGACTTCTTCTTCTTCTAGATCTCCATTGAGAAAATATGACTTAACATCTATCTGATACACTTTGAAGTTCTTATGAATGGCATAGGAAAGAAACATTTTTATAGCTTTCAATCTTTCCACTGGTGCAAAAGTTTCAACAAAATCCTATCCCTGAATTTGTGCATACCCCTTACCAACCAATCAGGATTTATTCATTGGAATTTCTCCTTGTTCATTCATCTTGAATTTAAACACCCACTTGGATCCTATTACATTTTTATCTGTAGGTATAGGAGCCAACTCCCAAGTATTATTCTTCTCAATTTGATGAAGCTCCATTCATGGCTTTAATCCAATATTCATCCTCATTGGCTTCTTCAAAATTATTAGGTTCCATCGTAGATAGGAAAGCAATCTGGTATTGTTATGAATCTTTAATTAACTTCCTTCTTGTACGAACTCCTTTATTCTTGTCACAAATTATCTGATTTTGATGATGATTCTTTTGAATGATTCCAAAAGGTGGCTTTGTTTCTTTCTGTTGTCTTGAATCTATCTGAATATTTACACTTTCATAATCTGACTTTGAATCTTCTTTTCCTGATTCTTGGACCTGTTCTTCCTTAACTTCAATTGTATCTTTTGTATTTGGTTCAACACTACTTACTTGAATATATTTTACACAGATTCCTTCATTGATTTTAATTTCAATACAATTAACCAATTTATCCAACCTCAAATTATAACAAGTGTATCCTTGACTGTTTGCATCATATCCTAAGAACATACCTTCATCAGCCCTGCCATCATATTTTCCAAGATGTTCATCAATATTTTTAATATAACATTTACTTCCAAAAACTTTAAAGTGTTTGATAGAAGCAGGTATTCCAAACCATAGTTCATAAGGAGTCTTATCACTGTTTGTCCTTAAGTGAGCTTTGTTAAGAATATGGATAGCTATGTGAATTTCCTATACCCAGTATGTCTAAGAAATATTCCTATCATTCATCATTGATCTTGCCATATGTTGTATTGACCTATTCTGTCATTCTATTGTGGAGTCCTTGGAATAGTGTATTCTCTTTTAATTTCATGTTCATCACAAAATGTTTTGAAGTCTCCTGAACTAATCTCTCCTCCTCTGCAATATCTTATTTCCTTCAGTCTCTTTCCTATTTGATTCTTAGTCAAAGCCTTGAAAATTTTTAACTTTTCAAACGCTTCATATTTTTCTTTTAGAAAAGGAACCCATGTAATTCTAGAATAATCATCAATGGCCAACATAAAATATATTTCTCTTCTTGTGCCTTCCTTTCTTGATGGTGCACACAAATGCATATGTACTAACTTAAGTGGTTTGTTTTTTCATGTGAAGTTCT
Organism: Pseudotsuga menziesii; assembly: GCA_001517045.1. NCBI lineage: Eukaryota > Viridiplantae > Streptophyta > Pinopsida > Pinales > Pinaceae > Pseudotsuga > Pseudotsuga menziesii. The sequence goes on along the minus strand of LPNX011163488.1, from coordinate 39,263 downwards.
TGGATTTAAACTGTGTGCGGGTCGATTTTCCCATTTGACAAGGTTTACAAATAGTCATATGGCTTTGATATTTTTGGAAGATATTTTACTTCCCCATTATTCACAAGCTTGATTATATGATCAAATTTCAAATTTCCACGTGTCCTATGCCAAATCCATATTTCATTATACTTTCTTAGATGACATTCTTCTTTTCCTTCTTTCTAGAAATAGAAATTGTTTTATGTTCTTATGCATTTTGCAACCAACTGTCCTGAGGGTACAAATTTTGTCTTGCAATATTTAGAAGTGAAAACAACTTCACATCCTTTGTCACACACCTTCCTGGCACTAAGAATATTATGTTTTAGTCCATGTACAAACAACACATCTTGGTATTTCCCTTTCCCATTCCTTTTCCTTTAATTTTCCCTAGAGCATCATTTCAAAAAGTTACATTTCCTAATTTATTTTCACTTAGAGACAGAAACTCACTTTTATCACCACTAATGTGTTTGAAACATCCACTGTCAATATACAAGGGGCGTTTTTTCCTTTGAACATAAATCACTAAGACACATTTGTTATTTTCTTTCTTCTTCCAAACTTTAGCACTTTCAGCAGAGTAATTCACTCTTGGGTCTATTTTGTAGTCCTTAAGATGAATGTTTGAAGCCTTGTGTCCAAAATTATGACAAACATAACATTCTAGCTCATTTTATAGTATATCAAAAGAGTTCTTATATCGATCATGCTTTATTCCTTTAGTTGTGCATTGAGTTGTATGTTGTTCTTGTTTACTTGTTCACTGTCTTGTTCTATGTCACAACATTTGAATGTTGTTTGATTTCATATTTCTAAAATTAAATGCACAGTTTGCATATTTGTGGCCAAAATTTGAACAACAATAACAATAACCATGGAAAAAAATTTGGTACTTGAATCTTGGTTGTCTTCCCTTTTGTTGGCTTTGTTTCTGAGCTGTAATGTCCCTCTTATACCTGGGTGCCAAAGTGTGTGGAGAAGAGTAAAGTTTTTTTTCTGTTATTACTACTTAGCAGCAACCTTTACAAGAAGATTTCATATTAAGTATATCAAAAAGCATTTGCACTGTAAAACAATCTTTTGAGAATTCTCTTTACTGTAATTCACAACATGTCATCATCATAGTTACTTGGAAACAATAGAAAGTGGTAAGATATTTTCCTCAGTTAATTATCCATTGAAATAAAAGACACAACTACTCTTGGATACTTGGATAATGAAAAATTGAACGCATTGAAAAATCAGCCATTCCCTTTATTCCTAAGCTCCATACTCATAATAATTATCAAAGGGCCTTACAGAATAAAAGTCTTCTCCTCTGTTAGACTATCTATCGTCTTTATAAGGATTAAGAATCAATCTTCCCTAAACAGTCCTTCTTAGATTCAATTCATACATAAAATACTTTCTACAACATCCTCACCATGAGAATAAATAAAAAGTAAATATACCAAAATCACCTAAGATAACAACATCAAGGACACTCAAAATGTGACATCCCAATGAATTTAAATTGATTCTTAGAAGCAATACGAAACTGTTTTTCTCTACATCACGAAGACTTAGTTACACCCATTGGATTAAGCTCATTCTTACGTTGTTTGACCATAAAAACATCATTAAGGAATACCAAAATATAAAATGCATATTCTTTATTTCTCCATGTGATCCTCATGTTACTTGCAAACCTCTTAAACCAAACTAGGTCATAAGGAACATTTCATACTACACGCAAGGAATACTAGGAGGTTAATTTGAATTCCTCCATTTGTCACTCACTTTACAACCAGATTATATAGGAGAGATACACAAGTACATGTAGGTTATGTTCATTTATAATTTCCATGAGTTCATTTCTATTTACCTTGAGTTCTTATCATTTCAGGATTATTCGACTACTTGTCTTGCAAGCACTTCAATACTTCTTATACAATCACAATTAGGAGATATTTCTTGATTCATAAGTTATTCAATAATAGGAATGACGGATACAATGCTTTGTTCATGCAATAGTCCTTGGAATGATACCGATATATATCAATAATTTTAGTTATGCATGAATAAAAACCATATCACCAATCTTATATCAAGCATTGCTCTTCCAAGCACAAGCAACAGGAAAAGGGACAAGAATCCCCAAGGCGGTTGTTAAGATACAACAGGGTTAGACAGTTATAGTTTGATGAATAGAATAAAATAATCTATTGCATAATCGAATGCATATATACTGTATGGTTCCCTACCATACTTTCATCATTCGCATCCTCACTATGATTCCTTCCCTGCGCTTCACAACTTAGCATTAAAATATTCAACAATTCAAAGAGCAAAATATAAACTCATTTTATAAATGCAGCTAGCCACTTTAACGACTAACACTAATAAATAGAATTTAAAACTAAATTAAAACTTCATTTTCTAAGTTAAAATACTCGACCGACTGAAATCTCGACTTCAACTTTCCACCCAACCAATTGACTCTATCTAGCGTGTGTTATCCCGCCTAGAGTCACCCCCGAGATTGGGCGACGAACCCACTAAGGTAAAAGGAACACCCCCAAGTGTTCTAAAACATGTTTCATGGCTCGATCTCATCGTTTATCAACGCAGTGCTAACACGCTACCCATATTGGTCCATTACTTTGGACTGTTGATAATACCACACTCCCTTTATTTCACAGTACAAGTGTACAAGTGTATTTGCTTAATGTATAAGATAATCCTACTAATTGAAGTGATGTATTTCACTTGATGTTCCCACGAAGTATGGACGTGTTATTGTGTGTTATGAACCCAACTACAACGCTAACATGTAGCTTCATATTATTGTACCAAGTCTTTCAAAAGTCTATCAAGAACATACTGACATCTACAAAACAACAGATTCATCTCTAGTGCAGAAAAGACATACTTAAGATAGCCACAACATTCTGACAATCGTAAGTTCGCAACGAATTTAGCTGCAGCTGTAGTATATTTAACTAGGATAGCAATACATTTACTCTAATTAGGGTCATGCACCAGCTATCACAGAACTCGAGAACCAAGGAGTAACCACGGCTTTTCAAAAATTCAACAAGCATGTAGAAACAATAGATCCTTCGAATGCAGATAAGGCAAGAAACAATTCTGAAAAGTGGTGTGGTCACCAGCTCATGCCGAAGAGGTTCCTCACAATAATACTTTCATTCTAGAAATAATCAACAGTTTTCCAGAATCTTATTGGTCAAAAGGATTACCATTTTAAAGAAAACAATTATGCAAACAGATTTAATATATCTATTCAAAATCTAGGGCACAATCTTACTCGTTTCAGCCATACGGAAGGCTACGATGTGGATTTCCTCAAATGAGTAAGAGGATCTGCGATTTCCAAATTGATGAGTGCCAAAAACTAATGCATAGGATAACTATTCATCTGGGTTAGTGATTTCAGATTTGCCTGATAAAAAATAGAATAACATGCAATCCCTTTCTGGATCTATCTTCAGCCAACCAAATTTTCATACAAGGGCGACATAGAAAAAAAATAACATGTAATGGATACTTTCCATTGATTTGTCCCTCAATGATCTAAAACTAAGCTAGGGTTTGCATAAGTTCCAAACCTGGATTACTGTTTTGTAGCGCAAGATAACCACGCAGGAGTAACATGAGGTCTCACCTCCATAATGGCTTCACAATCAGCCTAAACAACCAACATGCAGAAAGATAACATAACCAGGCAATGGTTTTTCCCAATCGCATAGAGATAAACTACTACGATCCCACATAAACAAACAATCGGTCCATCCATGAGATTATGACAACTCAAGACTGGGATCAACCATGAAAATCGGGACAATCACCATACCGAGTACAAGCATCAAATCGAGACAACATAAAGTTGAGATCAAGGATGAAAACAAAACCACATAAAGCTGAGATCAAGCAGTGCCGATCCAAAGCATGGGATCGTGACATCATATACCAAAATAGTAGATACATCATAACACAAGAAAGGTTCAAACACACATACCAGGATGGTTGCCGAAGACTCCCTTCGTATTTATGGAGCAAGGTGCAAATTCCCCTAACCCAGAATGCCCTCGACCATGATTCTTTCGTCACTTCCCAGACTTGTTCCCCCTCTCTTGTATTTTTAACTTCCTTAAAAAGGTTGCAGGGCCCTCAAATTCTTTTCTTCCCATGCATGTCAGATAAATGATATTGCCCATAACTCGGCAAACTAACTCACTTCTCTTTTAGTATTTTTTTCAACCTTTCCATAGTATCCCCTGCTTTTTGCTTTAACTGCTCTACGCTTTCTATTTTAATTATATTAACCCTTTTCCAATTTCTGATAGTGCTTGAGGTTTTTTTGTGGAACATTCCCATTTTATATAATATAAAGCTCTTATGTGAAAACTAAGCATTACCACAATATTCACATATTTAAGAAAATCCAATTAATGTCCCATTATATATATATATATATATATATATATATATATATAGCATAATGTGATGCTCCAAAACATATGAAGGGAAAGGATTAAGATTTCTAAAGGTTTTTCCTTTAATAATGGTTCTGTATCAAAATGCTTTTCTTACAATTGTATCCCATTGTGCTATCTTTTTAATATATATATAAATATATATCTGTTAAAGAGTAATTGTCATAAGAGCCTTGAATTATTTCAGCATATATATAATGTGGTATAAAATAGCTTTTCAACTATACATAAGGCATCATGTAAATTAATATAAGAGTTTTCTCTCCATACTTCAACCGTTGCATGGTTCCCTTGTTTTATTAATTAAAGCATTGTTTTTCTTAATCGACTCCACTTTATATACCAAGGACTGCCATGCTAGTGATTAAACACTAATCCTTATTCTCTTAGTATTTACAAGCACACAACGATTTATTCATTGAGTTTCTCGGTTCCCCTTTTCCGGAAATCCCTTTCCCCCTAGTGGGTTCGTCGCCAAATGTTGTTTTAGTCGTTCGAAGCTTTCATTCGTTATTCCTATCAATTATAACCACAACTTGACAAAGTTTTATATTTGATACTTACAGTGAGGTTCACTTACACTGTGAGTTCTCAGTCAGGGTGGTGAGGGACGTTGCATCATCCATGGACTCAAGTCCTAAAGTGATAGGGAGTGATTATCCTGTAATTGTATCCGGTGAATTTGGTCCTCGAGAATGTGGTAAGGATTGCATCGTCCTTGGACTTAGTCCTAAAGTGATAGGGACTGATTCTCCCGTAATCAATCTGGTAACTTCGGTTGTCGAGAATGTGGTGGGATTGTATCATCCCTGGACTTTAAGTTCAAAAATGATCCAAATAGTTTCTGTCTTTGAGTTGTGGATTGCAGGTTTTTGCTGCTGATGATGATGACATACTGATCTAAAGATCAGAGTATGATGATGACGCACTATGATGATGATGTTTCTGATCGAAAGATCAGAGTATGATGATGATGTTTCTATGTTGATGATGTTTCTGTTTGAAAGATCAGAGTGTGACGATGATTATGATCGATAGATCAGAATATGATGAGATACATGAACTAGTTAAAAGTTCCTAAGTTAAAATATTAAAAGTACCTAAATTAAATAAAAATGGTTAAATCAAGAAATGAAATGATTGTTGATTTAACTACCCCTTTGATTGAATACCATGTTATACGATGGAATCTAACATGCAATGATGTTTAGAGTTTCATAGCCTAGTAGACCTAACCACTTACTTGATGACCTTAATGAAGAAAGTGTCACAAGTTTAGGAATCATAACACATGATACCCAAAGACAAATGCTAACAAATAATATATATATTACTATATATTTTATACATGGTACTTATAAAGAGTAAGCATAGTAATAATATTAATAATATAAGAAAGAATGAAAAGCTCCATCCAGTATTATTACTACTAAAAGAAAACTAAATATTTTAATACCTGCAAAAGTCCAATTAGGAACTAGTTAAAAGTTCCTAAGTTAAAATATTAAAAGTACCTAAATTAAATAAAAATGGTTAAATCAAGAAATGAAATGATTGTTGATTTAACTACCCCTTTTATTGAATAGTCTGTCTATAAAGTCCCAAGCCAAAGAGAGGCTTGGGGATCTCTTCGATCTTTTTGGAGTCATTATTCTTCCTCATTATTGTCAAGAGAGTTCTTGGAGAACATTTTCCTAAGAAAAAAAAGGAGAACTGATCCTGACCTGAAATACCACTTAGGCAAGCCTCACCTTAGGATATCTAAGCTACTTGCATGTTTGAACCAGCTCAAGGGGATCCTGATTAAAACCAGGGATAGTTCAAGGTCATAGTTGGGTGGAATGTGGTAGTTCCCAAGTGATTCGATCATCTATACATAGGTCAA
>LPNX011163488.1:3474-32561 GCA_001517045.1 Pseudotsuga menziesii | reverse complement strand
AAAGTCCCAAAAATTGGACTTTTGGGGGTGGTTTTTAAACAACCCCCCCCCCCAAAAGCACAATTCTTAGGACTTGTGGGGGTGGTTTGTGAACAACCACCCCCAAAAGTGAAATTATCAATACTTTTGGGGGCGTTTTTTACAACCCTCCCCCAAAGTCCAATTCTCAATACTTTTGGGGGCGGTTTTTACAAACCTCCCCCCCACCCAAATTTCTAATTCTTAGGACTTTTTTTTGGATGGTGGTTTAGAACCCCCCCTTCCCCCCCCAATAGTGGTGTGTGGTGGTTGTGCTAAAACCCCCACCAAAATTGTTTTAAGGTATTTTGGGGTGGTCCTTAATAACCGCCCTCAAAAGTCTAATTCTCAGGACTTTTGAGGGGGGGGGGGAGAGTTAGAAAGACCCCCCTAAAGGTGGTTTGTGACCATTTTTCTAATCCCCCCTCCCCCCCCAAATTGTTTTAAGGTATTTGGGGGAGGTTCTTAAAAATGCCCCTCAAAAGTATAATTATTATGACTTTTGGAGGGTGGGGGTGGTTGTAGAAAGACCCCCACTAAAGGTCTATTGTGGAAATTTTGATAAAACTCCCCCCAAACAATTTTTAAGGTATTTGGGGCCGGGCCTTAAAAACCACCGTCAAAAGTGTAATTCTTAGGAATTTTGGGGAGGTTTTTAGAAATACCCCCCTTAAAGGTGTTTCACAGGGGTTTTTCTAAAGCCCCCCCCCCCCCAAAAAAAAAAAGGTTTTTAAGGTATTTGAGGGTGTTCCTAACCCCCCCCCCCACTCCAAAATTCTAATTCTTAGGACTTTTGGGGGGAATTTTAGGAAGACCACCCCGTAAAGGTGGCTTGTGGTAATTTATCTAAACCCCCAAAAAGATTTTTAAGGTTTTTGGGGGCGGTCCTTCAAAACCCCCCTAAAAGGTCTAATTCTCGGGACTTTTTTTGTGGGGGGGTTGAAAGACCCCCCCTAACGTTGTCTTCTGGCTGGTTTGCTACCCCCCCTCCCCAAAGTTTTTTAAGGTATTTTCTGCATCTGAGATAATTACTCCATTCGCTAGTAAATCAAAAGGAAAGAATATAAGAGATTTTCCTGAGGAAATGGATATCGATGAAGAGGGCATTGTGAAACTCTCAAAAGGCAGAAGGTTGAAACTGAAGGACAAATTGTCCTAGATACAACTGTAGACAAAGGTAAAATAAAAATGACGATATCAAGCGCTCTTTTTGAGGTAAAAGAGTATACATTTGTAGATAGTACTCTTGTCGATTCCTCTTCCCAATCAAAGAAAAAAGCATTGTTAGTGGATAAATACAAAGGCATCAAAGACATAACTTCACAAAGGATTTTGAAATTATATTATGAAGTAAGGAATATTTCTAATCAAAACATGTGTTTGGTTTCAGTTAGGGATTATATCCAAAACACTATGAACTTGTCTTTGACACGAAAGAACACAGTTCTTGAAGTAAAAATGAACTTGGATGAAATCCCCATACTTCACATGATTCATCTTCGCAAGCAGACATGAGATATCTTGTTTACTCACTTGCTGAATATCACTCTGGCATTATCCAAGTTACAGATCCTCAAAAGTAAAAGTGAGAACCAATTGAGGCAAGAAAAGGTGGAAAATAAGGCCCACCAAACTCAGATAAAGAAGCTGCAAACTAAGCTTTTGGCTACTAGAGTCCAATTTCATAAGGGAGCTAGTTGTATCCAAAGGTTGTTTGATGAGAAAGAAAAAGAGATTCAGTTATTGAAAAAGAAGATTATCATACCTTCCATCCAGCTCATTGATTGTCAAGCAATTAAACTTATTGAAGTTTGCTGATAAAGAAAATCAATGGAAAACTTATCGAATACTTTTTTCATTATATATAAAATTTGTAAGTTTTAAACGATAATATACATTTCCTAGCATGTGTGTTATTGTGAATATGATTCTATACTATCTTCAAACTATCCGAAAAACCTCTTATTATATCCTTCTAGATATGGTGGGATGCACGATACAACACTCTAGAGATCCACACTCTCATAATATTGTTATCACCATCTTATGAGCTGTGGCGGGTATTTCCTTAAGGCCAATTATAAATATTTTACAAATAATTCCATACTTGGACAATTTTTTATCTTCTCCTAGGCTCGGTCTAATTTCCCTAAACCGCATTTTTAAGGCCACTTGGACCAATATTCCCAAACTTAGCCAATTTCCCGATTTTTACTAATTTCTCGTATTTGTCTAGAACAATGTCATAATGCAACAATTATTTCAACTCCATTTCACATCGTCATATATGCCATGCCATGCCATGTGGGCATCATCCTTAGTGCAGGCATCAACCTTAATGCGGGCATCACTTATTCACTTTGAAACACTTAGACATTTGTTCTTTGTCTTTAGTATGCAAAATAACATTTTTCTTCTATTTTGGTAGGTTGATATCTTCCTTATCTCGTCACCATAAGAAAAACCAAGAGAATGGATAGAAATCCATTTCAACAATGAACGGGACCATATCATTTGATGAATTTTATCATCAAAATAACACCCCCTTTCGGTCATTTCCAAGTGGTCTCTCAAACATTTTTTCCAACACCTGAGTAGTTCTCTTCAAATCCTAGGTCCCCAAAGTGATTTCATTTTTCCTTCAAATTTGGCAAGTGATATTCCCAATGGGTATAGTTCAACAAGGTGAATCTAGAAATACCACTTTCATCTTTTGGAGCTTCTTTCTCTCTCCTTAGTGGTCACTTTTCTAGAGAAGTGCAAGGCTAATAATCACTTTTGGAAGACTAATATCTTCTTCCTGAAATACTTTTTGGTCAGGCTAATTATATAGTTCAATGCACCATACAAGAAACTATATATCTAAGCTCTCATAATATTTTTATCATCATATTATGAGTTGTGGTGAGAATTTCCCTAAGGCCATTTAGGAATATTTTACCAATAATTCCATACTTGGACAATTTTTTATCTTCTCCGAGGCTTAGTCTAATTTCCCTAAACCACAGTTTTGGCAGGTCCATAAATTCTTTTTCAGGGTCATGTATTTGGACAAATAGAGACCGTGGTTGAGTAGAAAAAACATCATCCTACAATATCCTCATGTGGTGTGGGAATTTTCTTCAACAAACCATTTGTGGCGGGCATCCTCTTAAAGCTAGTTTGACCAATATTCCCATACTTAGCCAATTTCTTGATTTTCACTAATTTGCCGTATTTCTCTAGAACGATGTCATAATGCAACAATGATTTTGAATTTATGCCACATCATCATCTATGCCGTGTCATGCCATGCATCCATCATCCTTAGTTCGGGAATCAACCTTAATACGGGCATCACTTAGCCCCTTTACAACACTTAGCCATTTTTTCTGTCTTTAGTATGCAAAATAAGATTTTTATTCTATTTTGCCCAGTTGATATTTTGCTTATCTAGTCACCATAATAAAAAACAATAGAATGGATATATATCCATTTCAACAACGAAGAGGACCATATCATCGGATGATTTTTATCATCAATGAACACCCCCTTGTGGGCACTTCCAAGTGGTCTCTCAAACTATTTGTCTAACACTTAACCACTTCTCTTCAAACCCTAGGTCACCAAGGTGATTTCTTTTTCCTTCAAACATGGAAAGTGAGATTCCCAATGGGTATAGGACAAAAAGGTGAATCTATCAATACCAAATTTCATTTTCTGGAGCTTCTTTCTCTCTCCTCGGTGGGAACTTTTCTGGAGCAATGCAAAATATGGTTGAGAAGCACTTTTGGTAGATTGATATCTTCTTACTGAAAAAATGTTTGGCCAGGATAATTATATGGTTATATGCACCATACAAGAATCTAGAGATCCACAGTCTCATAATAATTTTATTTTCCTCCTATGAGCTATGCTAGGAATTTCCCTAAGGCCATTTAGGAAGATTTTACCAATAATTCCATGATTGGACAATTTTTATCTTCTCCTAGGCTTGGTATAGATTCCCTAAACCATACTTTTGGCAGGTCCATAAATTCCTCTTCAGGTTCATGTCTTTGGACAAACTGAGACCATGGTTGAGTAGACAAAACAACAGCCTACAATATCCCCATGTTCTGCAGGTATTTTCTTCAACAAACAATTTGTGGTAGGCATCCTCTTAAGGCTACTTGGACTAACATTCCCATACTTAGCCAATTTACTAATTTTCACTCATTTTCCATATTTCTCCAAAACGATGTCATAATGAAACAATGATTTTGAATTCATTCCACATCATCGTCTATGCCATGCCATGCCATGCGGGCATCATCCTTAGTGTGGGAATCAACTTTAATGTGGGCATCACTTAGAGCCTTTACAACACTTTGCCATATTGTCTGTCTTTAGTATGCAAAATAAGATTTTTATTCTATTTTCTAGGTTGATATTTTCATTATCTGGTCACCATAAGAAAAAAAAGAGCATAGATAAATATCCATTTCAACAATGAAGAAGACCATATCATCGGATGATTTTTAGTATCAATGGAACACCCCCTTGCAAGCATTTCCAAGTGGTCTCTCAAACTCTTTGTCTAACACTTAACCAATTCTCTTCAAACCCTAGGTCACCAAAGTTATTTCATTTTTCCTTCAAACTTGGAAAGTGAGATTCCCAATGGGTAGAGGACAACAAGGTGAATCCATAAAGACCAATTTCATCTTCAAGAGCTTATTTCTCTCTCTTCGATGTGCATTTTTCTGGAGCAATGCAAATATGGCTGAGAGGAACTTTTGGCAGATTGATATCTTCTTACTGAAATAATTTTTTGTTAGGCTAAATATATGGTTGGATGCACCATACAAGACTCTAGAGATCCACAATCTCATAATATTTCTATCGTCTTCCTATGAGTTGTGGTGAGCATTTCCCTAAGGCCAGTTAGGTAGATTTTACCAATAATTACATACTTGGACAATTTTTGATCTTCTCCTATGCTTGTTCTAATTTTCCTAAACCACAATTTTTGCATGTTGGGTGTGCATTTGAGTAAAGCAATGCAAAAATTAATTTGCTTTAGTAAAATGCACACACATGCGTGATTTCATTGTCCCATACCTCAACCTTTCATACACATGATGAACTAATTGAGTGTAAAATACGTCATATAATCTTATAAACCTGTAAATGGAAGTTTTCACTTTTTTGCACCTGTCATTTTCTGAACTTTCAACTGAGTGTCAAATACGTCACTTAACAAACCATCAAATTCTATGATTCAATGAATGTGAATCGAGTCAGATTCTGACAGCATTCATAATGATTGCATCACCCACGTGTAAACTCAACATTTCCTCATGATTAACCTTTTCTCCCACCTTTCAATTATTTGAAAATCCAACACAGTACACATATCCAGATATTTCATGACCCCATGGTTTCCTTCCTAGCAGTTGTAGTCAATTACCAATCATGTTGCTTCTTATTTAAGATTGATAAATAGGGACCACTATTATCAGTAGGATATGTATTGAATCGATTCTCTATGTTCATTAATTTTTGTCTAGTATGGCCATAGATGTGCACCAATTTGAGTTCACTAATAGTATGAGTGAAATGGGTAGAATTGAAAAGAATTGGAGACAGTCTCATCCGGGTTCGATGGATTTCATTGGAAGTTCCATTCCATCTTATTGTTTTTATGTTCATTTGAAATTACTTTCCCATCACTCAGTGAAGTATTTTTTGCACTGAGTCAGCACCTTGTCCCTCTTCAACAACCCAAGCATTCCCTCTCAGTGGCATAGTAGGATTGATTTCTTCAATTCCAGCTTTTAATTTCTCCACACCAGATGGGTATTGCATGTTGTTTTTCCTTTGAGCCATTTTTGTCTCGTCATTTCTTTATTCCTTATCATTTTATTATTTCATTTGTATTTCCATTTTCTCGTTATGATAGCTCTCATGCACTATGCATCTCTGTTAAAATTCTTCTGTACTTGCATCTCCCATCTAGATAACTGGAATGCAAATTCCTCTTCTAGTACTCTTTCTACCCTTGGTGTTGAAACATGTCCACTTCAGCCCTGTTTCCACTCCTGTGTTACACTATTGTGTTAGCCTTGTTTTGCAGTAGTTGGTATCTTCATTTGAAGCCAGGAAATTATAGCATAGGACGAGTTGGCTCGTGGGTGAATCGACTTTTTAGTTTCACCCAGATCAAATCCAGTTGTAACATGGTCAATCCAACCCTTGAGGTCTATAAATAGAATTTAATAGGTAGTAGGGACAATTATTATTGAAGGAGTTATTTGATGTTACTGATTCAACTATAAACTATCCCTCTGCTCTGTAATGAAAGCATAATATAATAAAAAATTCTCTTGGTCTCCTTTTAAAACTTTCTTGAGTATCGATCTGGTTATATTTTTGCATTATCTCTATTTTTTTTCTTGGAATGTATTATATATGTTATGTTTCCATTTATTAATTTTTGTAAGGAATTATGATGATTTATATTATAATAAAAAATATACATATGCTACAAACTTGCAGATCCATGAGATTGGTTTCCAAACTATGATGCCCGTAAACAAGAAACCAACATTTACAGTTGTTCTATTCTCATTTCAAATGTTGGATGCATTATTATTTCACAATAGAAGTTTAATTTATGTCTGAAATTAAAACTATACTAGTCTAATATGGTTTTTGTATGTAAACTTCCAAATTTCATACCTACAGTGTACTTCATTTGGAATTGGTTTGCATTTTTACTTTTGGCATGAAAAATTGGAAAATACTATCAATTGTTGTTTCAGATGATTTGGATTTTACTGTAGATCATACAATTTACATAAATGAGTACAAGAGTTTGTAGAAAAGGTTGGTATGTCTATGTTATAGTGCAATTTATTCAATATAAAATTAAATGATGATCTTTCAATTCATTGGTAGCATATATTTCAAGAATATTTCATATGTTAATTCATTTGTAGAATATATTACGAAGAATATATTTCATCATTTGTAGTTTCATACACACTTCTCAGTATGGGTTGCACATTAAACTCTCTTAGATATAGGAAAAATGCACATATGGATTACACATTACACCTGTATTACACATTAGAAACACATTAACTATATCAAAATATATGCATTCCAGAGAAATACTGGAAATTTATATTAAAACAATATTAGTATGTACATAGATATTTAATGTACACCATATTATTTTAGAACTCTAGGCTGCTTGGGATTTTTTTCAATTCCTTCCTATTAGAATGAGAAAATTCACTATAGCTTCTCTTGCCTTTTCTGGAACCCTCCAGATGTACAGAAGCTTCATCGTCCATATGTTTTAATTTTTTTTCTTTCTCTTTCAGTTTGTTTGGAAGATTTATCACTTTTGTATGCAATCTATCTTTTTCTTCTTGGAATTTATTCAACATCTCTACATTATTATTTTTCTTCTTTGAGTGCTCATCTTCCTTTCTTTTAAGATAATCCTTTTTCCACTTCAGCTCAGATTGAACTGCACTTAATTTTCTATTGACCTATTGTACCTCCTTCTTGAGCTCTTGTGCCCTCAAATCACTATCATATGGAGTATGCAAAATTGCTTCTGCCACAGGTTTATTATGCAAATATTTAATTTAGTATTTTGAATCTTGTATCTCAGTGTCACATCCCAAATGTAGTGCTTTTCCCTTCTCCAATATTTTTTGGTGAAGGTCTCTAATTTCGGCCTCCTTCTCCTCTATATTCTTTTTCAATGTTGGATCTAATGAGCCAAATGTAAACTCTACAACATTTATGGTTGAAGCAACTTCATTCAATTTCTTCTCTCATTGTTGGAAGGAATTCTGAAACAGGAATAAGATCTCCATAGTTACATCACCTAGTTTTGTACCACCAAAACGTTTTGGTCTACTGATGGCCTTTTTACCCTCAACTTTGTATTTTTTTGTTTTGATTACCTTTTTACCCATGACTGTTGATTCTCATTGTGTTCAAACCTATTTACCCTTTACTGTTGATTCTTCTGGTGTGCAGACTTATTTACCCTTGATTGTTGATTCATCTGGTGTGCAAACTTGTTTACCCCTAATTGTTGATTCGTCTGGTGTGAATCCTTGTTTACCCCTAACTGTTGATTCTTCTGGTGTGCAAACTTGTTTACCCTAGACTGTTGATTTTTTTCCTCTTCCAACACTTTTATCCTCGAGAGTTGCTGAAATCCTTTCAATTCTCTTTTTTGGTAGAAACTCATTTTTTTAAATTGTTTTATTCAATTTTTCCGATCTTGTTTCATATTCTGCAATCTCATTTTATTTTTTAATGACCATTTCTCTCAATGCATTTTCAAACTCAACCTTCAAACCTGCAATAAATATTTCTTTCTTTTTCAATTCTTTCCGAAGTTCTACTTCCTCACCAAATACAGTCTTCAGTGGTGGCATGTTCAAAAATTCAGGCCTATTTTTCAGCTCATTTTCAAATATCCCTATAGTTTCCTCATCTTTTTTATTTTGATCCTGATGCATTTCTTTCATTCTATCAACTTCCGAAATTGATTCTCATATAACTACGGTAAATTTAGAACGTTGATCCTTAATAAGTTGATCCTTCTGGCCAATTATTTTTTTCAGTTTCAATAATTCTTTTCTCTAAACTTGTAAAACGATGTACCAAATCAAGAATTTGTACATCCTTAGTTCTGTAAAATTCATCTATAGTTTTGAAGGAATCCTCCCACAAGGTATATTGTTCTTTGAAATGTATCATTTTATCAAATAAAGAAAAAAAAAATCTACCATCAAATCCATATTTGGCATGAATTAGGTCTTCATCACTCGTCGGTGAATGGTCCATATCATTGTTTACAAATTCCTCCCATTGATATATGATTTTCATTTCGATGCATTCCAACCAAAGTTGTGACAACAACATATTCTTCAAGGGAAAGTGAAGGCATGTTGTTTCCCACAAGTTCTATATTTTCCTCTAAAGGTTTTCCATGTATTGTTGATGTAGTGACAATAGAAACTGGTTCTACATTTTTTTTTAATGATGGTTGAGGTAATTCCACATTTTTTTGTTTTTCTTTAGGCTTCCTAATGTATGTTCTAATAGAATTTGACCCTACAACACTGGGCCGACATAAATCAATAATTTTTTGTAGTTTTCCCGGGTAACTAAACTTGACCTTATTCATTTTACTTTATTGCAATGTAGAGTGCAATTTCCTAGCCAATATATGAGGGGCATCTACGGCCATGTCTTCAACCCAGTGTATGTATAGTTGTTGATGTAATTGTAGCTTTGGAATGTATTCACTTGTATTTCTTATCTATTGTAACCCGATGTTTATTCCGTGATGTTCTAGCTTCATGTCATGCCTCGATGTTTCTATCGAGAGAATCTATAATGTAAACAATTCATGTCAAGTCAGTGTGGGTAACCCTCCTATTTTCTAAGGGTTAAAGTCCTCACAGTTCCGGGGCACTAGGGTTATTAGACTCTCCTAGTGAGGTCGGCCCTAGTAGGGTTTTAGTCATGTCAGGAATTAGTATAAATAGAGAGGTGATCTCTCTATTTATCACACATCACATCCACACTTAGTTGTAGCACATATCTAAGGAAGATAAAGACACTGGGCCAAGAGGAAAGAGCTTACTGCTGTCGAGAGATTGTCTTACTATTTTTGGGTTTCACTTTGGTGCTAATTCTATCCCTGAGGAAGTTGCAGGGTTTTCTCCATTTATGGTTTCCCTGAGGAAAAACACTATGTTAATTGTCTCTTGTGTTTGATTGTTGTGCTTGTTGTTCTCTTAGTTAAATATCCTAATGATATGCTAGGTTAATGTTTAAAATCTAACACCAGCTTCATGCAATCATCCAAAATATCATTCTTCTTCTGGTGATTCATAATGTTCCTAAGGATAATATAAATTAGGGATTTGTATATTCCTTGAGGAACATATTCAAATTTTATACCATTTGTGGGAACAACAACCCATTTCCCACAAATTTTATTGGCCATCTGAATCTTTTCTTCCATGGGGTTTTCCATGAGTTTAAAATTTCCATTTCCCACAAATTTTATTGGCCATCTGAATCTTTGCTCTGGAAACCAAATCAGGGTCTAGATGAACCATCTTCCCAAAAATATGCAATTCCATAGCCCCATGATCATAACTATTGATGGCATCATCTATCTCGTCATTTTGATCATTAAAATGCCCAAAAATGAACCTATCCACTCCTTCTCTTAAAAGGATATTTAGCATACCAATTGGCCATATGCTTGTATCACTCCATTCATCAGCATTCTCTTGGAATATTTTCACCATGAACCGTTCAACCTGGTAACCTCGTGATTCTCCTAATGTTGTGGTAGAGAAGGCCTCTGTGTTTGCTGCAATGGTGCAATACACCCTTGTTTCATTTGTTTCCATAGTATGAGAAGATTCAAATTCAATTGCACTGGTCGTGGTTGGTTTGGTATGCAGATTGAGGAATGCACACTGAGGAATGCAAGCTTAGCAATGCACGCTGAGGAATGCACACTGAGGAATGCACTCTGACGAATGAAATATTGTGAGTGCACGCTGAGGAAAGAAAGCTAAGGAATGCAAGCTTAAGAACTGCACTTAATAAAATACATAAACTTATCCTCTCCTCAATTGAGTTAAGAAATAATCTTACTATTATTGTTATTATTGCATATTAATTTGTTTCTTGCTGCAAGCTTATTCCTTTAAATATTTAATTTTGGTCTTTTTGTTATTCTTGCTACAATGTGGAAAATAAATTATATTAATGTTAAGATATCCAAAATAAAAACCAAGAGCATGGCTAGATATCCATTTCAAGAATGAACAAAACCATATCATCTGATGAATTTTATCATCAAAGGAACATCCCCTTGTGGGCATTTCCAAGTCATATCTCAAACTCTTTGTCTAACACTTAACCAGTTCTCTTCAAACACTAGGTCACCAAGGTGATTTCAGTTTTCCTTAAAACTTGGAAAGTGGGATGCACATTGGGTAGAGGCCAACAAGGTGAGTCCATCAAGACCACTTTCATCTCTTGGAGCTTCTTTCTCTTTCCTTGGCGGGCATTTTTCTGGAGCAGTGAAAATATGGTTGAGAGGCGCTTTTGGCAGATTGGCATATTCTTCCTGAAATAATTTTTGGTCAGGCTAATGATATGGTTGGATGCACCGTACAACACTTTAGAGATTCACCATCTCAGAATATTTTTATCGTCATCCTATGACCTATGGTGCGAATTTCCCTAAGGCCAATTAGGAATATTTTACCAATAATTCCATACATGGTCAATTTTTTTATCTTCTCCTATGCATGTTCTAGTTTCCATAAACCATAGTTGTGGAAAGTCCATAAATTATACTTCAAGGTTTATTTGGACAAATTGAGACCATGGTTGAGTAGACAAAACAACAACCTATAATATCCCCATGTGTTGTGGCCATTTTCTTCAACAAATCATTTGTGGCGGGAATTTTCTTCAACAAAGCATTTTTTCTGTGGGAATTTTCTTCAGCAAAGCATCAAGATGACTTTCATCTTCTGGAGCTTCTTTCTATCTCCTTGGCAGGCATTTTTCTATAACAGTGCATATATGGTTGAGAGGTACTTTTGGAAGATTGATATATTCTTCCTGAAATCCCTTTTGGTCAAGATAATGATATGGTTGGATGCACCATACAACACTCTAGAGATCCACACTCTCAGAATATTTTTATCATCATCCAATAAGTTGTAGCATACATTTCCCTAAGGCGAGCTAGGCAGATTTTACCAATAATTCCATGAGAAAGCATTTCTTTCCTACGAGCCCCAATTGGGAAGTTGGTGTCAACTCATTATTATCTTGACCCTGCAAATAAATGAGACAAAGTAAGCTGCATGGAAATAATAATTTAAACATTGATGATCCTATATTAAATAATTACAATCTTACTTGAATTGGTGTTTTCATTTTTTTAGTTTGCAGTTTCAATGGAACTATTGGTGTTTTCTATACCAAATATTCATCATATTTTGATGCATGACTCTTCACCCAATAGACAATGATTTCTAATATATTGATAAAATAAAATAAAATTGATCTAATTTATGAAATTTTCCAATACTTAATAGGGATGCTGGAGTATGCATTGAAGTTGATTTCTTTTGTATTAGCCCATTCCTAAGGGTTGTTATGTCCCCTGTATTACTCTATCAAGGAAACGAAATGTAATACACATACACACACACATATGTATATATATATATTCAAAAGTTGAAAAAAAAATATTTTTTCAAATAATAAATAAATAACTAACCTCCACCATAGGCATGATTTCAGCCTGAGCATTTTGCATGGTAGGACAGTGTTTATATGAGCATTCATATATTAGCTTTCAGATCATTACTATGAAAATATGTATA
The DNA here is from genome assembly GCA_001517045.1 of Pseudotsuga menziesii. Classification (NCBI taxonomy): domain Eukaryota; kingdom Viridiplantae; phylum Streptophyta; class Pinopsida; order Pinales; family Pinaceae; genus Pseudotsuga; species Pseudotsuga menziesii. The sequence continues at coordinate 20,112 of LPNX011163488.1, read as the reverse complement.
CTAAGAAAAGAGTAAAGAATTGGACACTAACACATTCTTTGTTGACCACATGTTCTCTCTCCATATCTTCTACTCTTTTCAGTGGTTCACTTATCGTTGTTTTCAAATATGAGTTTTCCTTTGCTTTTTCTTTGACTATTATTTGGCTTACAGATAGCACCTCCTTGTATGGAATTTTTCCAAACAAGTTAGTTTTCATAACTCCTAATCCAGTGCCATGACATCGTACTCTTGCATCAATCCCTAGTACCTTGGCAATGGCATCATCCCTAGCTGCAAAGTCTCGAGATGAATATTCTACTTGAGCTTGTTCAATTTTTTGCTAACATTGACATACAATTAAATCAGATCATAGAAGAAAACATTTCCAACATGTAAAATGAAATTTTAATGAATATATAAATTAAAAGGCTGAGAACATACTATTGTTTCTCCTATATCTGGTGTGATTGGAGTGCCATCCTTCTTTTGATGGCACTTCTTCCATAAGTCAGCCCTAGTAATGCTTGTATTTGTATGATCAGAGGCTATATATTTTTTATAGTTGTAACAAGTAAAATAGTATGGTTAAGTTGTGACATTTAAATGAAACTAAAATATGCTAATATTTCTCATATCAGATAAAATATAATTAAACTGTATACCATATCATCTTCAACCCCTTGATAACCTCAACGTCTAGAGGTGTGCAAGTCCCTCTCCTTTCCTCTATTTTCCTTGTTTTTTCCTTCATATCCTAGTAATCAATTAAAAATAACATATATAAGTCAACATGACAAGCCAATAGACATTCTAAAAAACTTGATTATATAATGTGTGAACTTTTTGCTTACCAGGAATTCAGTGGTGGCTCATGATAGGACGAATTCTCTCCACACTCTCTCACTTATCCTAATTGGAGGAACATTTTTTAATCTTTCCTCTGTTGGCTCATAAGGGTCACAGTATTTTCTGGTCAACTGATATCTATGATTATTTTCCTTATGGCAAATGGATTTCATATAATATTCTTTAAGGACCGGAGGGATTATGATTTTTTCCTGCAACATACAAGAATTGCATCTTTAGATGCCATATTTGGTTTCAAAATAAAGTTCAAAATCATCCAAAAATAGAAATGTTGAAAATAAATACATGTAATGTCTATTACTCAAATTAATAATGTTCCACAAGTCCTCCTTTAATTGATCTGAAACGTTCCTCCAATCAGAATAATTGATTGGAACCATTTCCCTTGCGAGAACACTTAGTAATGAAGATAGATTCACGAAGTTTGGACCAATTGGTTGGTTCCTTTCATTGATATGAATTTTGATCTTTTCCTCCAAGTTATTGATTTCTGCACATTTAGTTTCTCCCCTACCTTTCTTCTCGACTTTCTCTATTGACGCTTGTGTAGAGGGATCTTCATCTTGTATACTACTATCTTGTTGGCATTGTTCTTTGTGAACATTTTCTATAAAAGAAGAGCAGGTAAAGGTGTTATGGATTTCAAAGTCATAAAATTTTATTTATGAAGAACTACAAAATTATACATTAATGACCTTACGTTGTTCTTCATGTTTCTCTACCTCTTTTTGTGTGGAGGGATCTTCCCCTTCTACACCGTTATCCATATGACATGGTTGTTTGTGAACATCTTCTATAAAAGAAGGGCAGATAAAGCTGTTGTGTATTTCTTAATCATAATATTTATAGTTATAAGGAAATAGAACAATATGAATTAATGGGCTTACCTTGTTCATGTTGCTCCTCCTCCTGGAAAGAGGAAAATGTATCTTTTCCATTTTCTTCTTTGTTAGGACTAGTAGAGTCATTCAAAGGCATAGAAGGTGTACTAATTTTCTTTGATAAAGTTTGTATTTTCCTCTTGTTTGTAATTGTAGCCAAGAATGTTATTAAAAATATGCCTAACATCATCATACAATAAAAATAACCATTATATAACTACATAATGAAATACATTGTTCTATTTCTAAATATTTACCTTCTGATATGCATGTCCCTTTCTTTCCCATTTGATCATTTTGACGCGTTCCTTTTGAAAATTTTACAATCATATTTTTTTGATTTCATGTCATAACATGCTTTTCCTATTTTTTAAAAAATGATTAGAGTGTTGATTAGCCATACCCTATTAGATTGTTATTAAAGTACAAAGTAATATGTTCTAACAATTTAAATTAAATAAAAGTAGTATTCCCATTTGTTGTGATGGGGAATTTTGTTTTTTGCAAAGAACTCATAGACGTAACCTCTTGGGTGGCTTAACCACAGTATTATTAATATGAAACCTACTCGTTTATGTAAAAAACAATTTAAATTAAATAAAAATAATGATATACTTCAATCACAAACAATCACTTACCTCCATGTCTCCACTAGTAAAAAGCCTACATAATTAACCAGAAAAATAAAGTCCATCATCACTCAATTGTTAACTGAAATTTGTTTAAACATTTAATCTATCTAACACATTTCAAAAGTAAAAGGGAAGACTTTCTGTAAGGACTATCTGCTAAAAGGAACATGTGTCATAACTAGAGAGAGAGAGAGAGGATTAGAGTGTTGTAGGGTTAGGTTAGACATGTACAGTAGCCAATGAGGTATCTCAGTCTCCAAGAGTGAATACCCCTCAATATTAGAGACTACAAGCAGGACAAGGTTTACACATGAATCCCCAAAGATGAACACAGTAACAGTCTTGCAACAGTGGGAAAGTGCAGTCCAACTCTAGTTCTCACAAGAAAATCACAACCTAGCTAAATGAATGTCAAACAATCCACGAATCATCTAGAAAGAGACACCAAAGTTACAGCTCACACAAATTACCTCATTATATCCCAACATCTTAGCTTCAGCTTTCATGGTGTTGAATACTATAATCAAAGCAAGTAAACGCTGGCTTGTACAAAAATAAAACACCGCCCTTACCTGACAAAACTATTCATCGGAGATAAAATATGAAATGTTATGTTAGGGGTCCAACATTTTTTCTTTTTTTAATTTCCTTTTTTTTGTTTATTTTTGGTAAATTTAATTTCCTTTTTTTTGTATAGATAGAAAAAACACCCGAGTTTTCTCCTAAGGTTTTCAATGAAAAGGGTAAGGACCCTAGTACTAGGAGTCATGTAGGTGGACCAAAGGAAGGAAGGAGGGAACCAACGAAATGCATAAAAAGGAAATGCAATATTAGCCTATTGTGGTGGATGACATGAATTTAAATAATGTAATAAGCATGGCTTCTAAGGCATTGAATGTGAGGTTTATTTTTAGAAGGATGGGGACAATGATTGATCCGGGAGGATCTAAAAAGGCCAATTTTCAAAATCATCATATTGCAACAAAAACAGTACCATGTCTAAGCGCTCGTCAGGTCGATTCCAACGATGCAAACAGCGTGTCAAACGGACTCCGGATGCAAAAGATATTGCGTTTTGAAGTTTTTCCCCAACAGGGAAAATTTTGGCTAAAGTGACACGTGGCACTCCCTCAAGCTGCCACGTGGTATTCAAAATGTGAATTCTAATGACATGGCATGATAATTTTTCATGATGATGTGGCATGCTGACATGGCATGATGATGTGGCATGCTGACATGGCATGATGATGTGGTATGATGACATGGCATGCTGATGTGGCATGGTGACATGGCATGATGATGTGGCATGATGACATGGCATGATGAAGTGCCATGATTACCAGCATGCATGCATGTGTGCTTGAAATGAGTTTTAGGACATTCATGCATTTACTCATGAGAAATTGTAAAATGATTAATATTTGAAGTGAGTGGAAAAATTACTCACATATTACTCATTTATTTTATTCCTTCAGTTGTTATGAAGTTAATGCATGGTTGTAACCAAAAACAAACATGCCATTTTTGTAAAGAAGTTGTAACAAGTTGGTTTATGGTTGAAAAACCAACATGCTATTTAAAAAAGGGATTTTGTTATGTAATGGATTATTGTTGGATTTTGTAAATGTCATTATGGGGAAGTAACTAAATGTGAAAACCCATGGGAATGTGGGCATGAACCATATTTTTGGTTTATGTTCTTAAAATCCAAACCAATTTGTAACTAATCCCAATTTGGAGAATCACATGTATCATGCCACCAAGAGTAGCTTCTCTTATTTAAGCACTTGTCATGTGCATTTGAAGGGAGCTCAAGTTTGGAGAGATGTAGCTCATAGAGGAAGCAAGCATGTGAGAGGCCCCATTGGGCGTCTCCATTGGAGAATCTCATGGAGAGGCTCTAACCTTGTAGTTCCAGCTCAGAGAGTAGGCATGGCTCCATCATGTCCGAAGTTGATCTAGCATAGGAGACAAAGAAGCAGAGTCAATTCAAGGAGGCAACATTCCAATTTGCATTTGAAGGAAAGTAGCGACCATCTACACTCTCATCCCAAAGGACAAAGGTGAAGGGATTGGTTGGTAAGAGTGTGACCTTGGTTTTATTGATGCACTTATCATGCAAACATATTGTCATCTATTGAGACTATCCTGTAGAATATTGTGTGGCGTAGCTCGAGGTTCGTGGCTAGTAGAGTCAGTTGAAAGAGTGCGATTTGCAACATTATGCAAGTCTTTGATCTGCTTGAGGTTCTTGGATCGTAGATTCAGTTGAAAGAGTGTGATTGGCTACATTGGGAAAATATCTTCATGTCCAAGTTTGGCAACTTCTCAAGACAAAGGAGGCAGGCATTTGCTTGCTTGATTTCTACAGTCTTCGATTGAGTCCTATAGCTTGTGCACTTATGTGACCCATCAGAGGCAGTTATGGTGCGGCGGTAGAGATGAGAAGATGATGAAGACTCTGCAGGTGAACCCATTGTGATGTATCTTATGTATTTGTGCATCTTTGCAATGGATTGGTCACTCTATTTTGGAGTAGGCCCGAAGACGTAGCCAGGAGATCTGGTGAACTCCATAATCAAATCGTGTCCCTAATGTGCTTGAATGATTTTTCATTTTCATGTGGATGATTCTATGTTACACACTTATATTATGCTCATGTTCACTTTCACTAACGTTACAAAAATGATCCTATTGGTCCCGATTGTTTCGAGCAAGCTCGATGACTTTCCAGGCTCGCCCCCGGGATCATATCAATGATTTTGTTTCAATAGATTCAAGTACTCTAGTAATCAATTTTACCTTACCACATAAGGGATTTCATTTTCATCTGAGGTTAGATGTTAAGGTTAAATCCAAACATATTATTATTTCTAGTAGATATCTACTTCATTTATACCTACAAATATTAGAGTAATTATGAGAAGAAATATACGGACTTAATGCATATCATCTATATGCTCTCCATAAGTTTGACAATTCATTAATACATTGGTTAAGGTCATACCCAAAGAAAACCTACAAGAATGACCAATACAATCCTTTTACATATTCAGATTTTTTATCATTATAACCTCTTCCAACCATATGCAATTCTTATAAAAATAAAAGGAATTTGAACCGACATTAATAACATATGTATTTCAGACCTTTATTATACCATTTAAATTATTCTCCTAATGATAAACTAATAACTTGTTTGATGGACCATATGAATATGATGTGACCCAAACCATCTCCTCCTAAGTATAATTTTAACGTACAATGTCAACCCTTCATCTCTTTATAATTATCAAACAAATTATAGGTATATTATACCTAGTAATGTATGTGTTAATGTCGATGGAAAGGACACCTTTAATTTGTCTAATTCCTACAACACTTGTTATATGAATTTGTGAACCATGACAATCTTGTAGCTAGATCACAGAAAAACATGCAGGCTATATAGATCCAAAATTTCTTCTAATCTATCCTTAACTATTATTCCCTTAACCATCTGATCCCTAACTGAGCAAAATGAATAACATCAATCAATGAAGTAATATATACTACCTTGAAGAATGGACATAATTGCAAAGGAGGCACAATTTTCATTTATCTTGCACGAGTACTGGATCATATGAAGGAAAATGGTTGTGATCAACCAAATATTTATACATACATTAATAATCCTTTGATGAATTGATTTCTCAAGGAGAATGACTTGAAACAAATAAGGAGTTTTAGAGGATATACCATGAAATTGACCGTGTATATTAGCCTATTGTGGTGGATGACATGAAGTTAAATAATGTAATAACCATGGATTATACTGCATTGATTGTGATGTTTATTTGTAGAAGGATGGGGGCAATGATTTTGTTTCAATGTATTCAAGTGCACTAGTAATAAATTTTATTAGCTTATAACCACATAAGGGATGTGATCATTAACTTCATCTGAGGTTAGATGTTGAGGTTATAGTATGCAAACATAGTATTATTTTTACTTGATTTGTATCTAGTACTACATGCATTTATACGTAGGTGGATTTACGGCTTACTTGATCAAATTACTTATATATATTCATTGAAGGTCCCATCTCAATATGAAAGGATACCATAAGGATAAAATAACTATACTAAATTAGTCGATTTGCATAGACTCTCTTATGCTTCTACACAAGATATATTTTTTTTCTTTGATCAGCTATTTGTAGCTATAACTCGCATCATTATTTGACTCATTATTTTTTCTTGCCTTACAAAGAGATCTATGATCATATGCAATATTAAAAAAAATTGTCTTGATTTTTTCTTGGTTGGATTTATGATCTCTCTTCTTATGGATATCATATGAGATTAAATTTCTATGGTGGTATTCCTTACAAATCTCCTTTCTTAATTGACATGTATATTAGGTAACGAGGGATATTATAGTAATTATGAGAATAAATATACGGTGTTAATGAATATAATTTATATGCTCTCCACAAGTTTGAAAATTCATTAATACATTGGTTAAGGTCCGATGTCCTAAAGAAAAACTACAAGAACCTATAAAATCCTTTTAAATATCAAGAATTGTTATCATTATAACCTCTTCCAACCATATGCAATTCTTATAAATATGAAAGGAATTTGAACTGACATTAATAACCTATGTATTTCAAACCTGTATTATACCATTGAAACACCTTGTATTATACCATTGAAATTATTCTCCTAATAATAATCTGATAACCTTTTTGACGGACCATTGAATATGATGTAACCCAGGTATAATTTTTAACCTACAATTCTCCTCTTAAGTATAATTTTTAACCTACAATGTCAACCCTTCATCTCTTTATAATTATCAAACAAATTATAGGTATATTTATTAGAATTTGAATTCATTTAGATCTTCAAGGAAATAGTTCTAATAATTTTTGCAGCAAGAGAATGGAGAATGAAGATAGAAACTGAACAAAACAAACCACATAGGAAACAGACAAGTATTGCTCAGGAATTTACAATATCATTCACAATAATAACTTTAATGTACAATACGTTACAAATAGGAAGAATTCGAATGCATTAGGTAGAAATTAGAATCTACCAAGTGGATCTGACTGTATCTAACTAAATCTCTAATTCATGGTCTCTAAATCAATATTGGAGTCCAACAGATCAACTCCCTGATGTCCAATAACTCAATCAATTACTGTAAGCTAGTTAACTCAGTGCAACTGAATGTGGTAGGTAGGAAAAACCATCCTCCCCATGCATCCATGCATTAGCCATGAATTACTAGCATTATCTAACTGATTTTGAAGTAACTGACAAAGTCTGAGTCCAAATATCAACTCCTTGATGTCCAACAACTCAATCAATTAGTTGCAACTAGTTAACTCAGTGTAATTGAGTGTGGTAGGTAGGAGAAGCAATCCTCCCCTTGCATCCATGCGTTATCCATGCATTTCTAGAACTATCTAATTTATTGTGAACTAACTGAATGAAACTAGAGACTAAATAAGACTAACTAGTTCCAACTCCACCTAAATAATGGAGGTTGGTGCCAGGATTCCCAGTCGCTCCTAAAATGTAGGGATTGGTCTAGGAGGAACCCAAACTGATGCAGTAAGCAGAAGTTAACCTCTAGCAGTGTTCCCCACACTCTAGTAACTTATCCAGGTGTCCCCATTATGCCAAGTGGACCCAATGGTACTAGTGGAACCAAATAATGAAATAAGGTTCCTAAGTTAGGCAAATATAATTTAATAGATAGTATGGTCAAGGGAGGACTAATAATCCTAACACCCCCGTTGAATCCTAACTTGGAAAACTATGGGACTTGGTAACAATACCATAGTTCACCTGAATAAAATCTAAAATATAGTAAAAAATGTTTCTTATTACAACCGAGGGAAGAGGGCAAAACCTCATCGGAAACCCCCCCCTCAAAATAAGCAGAAATACAAATTTTGAAAAAACTTGTGAAAGTATTTGCTACTACTATGCAAGAACAATATATTTGTTCTTATGTGTAGGTGAACCCATGAATCCAAACAACATGGTTATTTCTAGAGGAATATTCCTCTTTGGAAGAAGAACAATCTACCCAACTGAATTAGAAATATAAATAGTTGCACGATGAAAACTAGACCCATGTAGAGCAACTGAAATCAACTGAAGAGAGGGTAAAATTTATTGAGAATTCAAGCCATGTGAGGAAAACCCAAGAACCTAATATATTTCATACTTTAACAGCAAACAATGAGTGGTAAAATAAGCCCCAAGTGTTAGAAGCAAGTGTCCAGGCAGATGCAGAATGCCTCCCTCTTTACTAGTTCTGTGAGGAGATGAGCATGTGACCAAAGGTAGAGAAGCCATGGGAATGTGGAGAGAGAATTATTGAGATCCATAATATGATATATCTTAATAAATATCCAATAATTCACAAAATCTGATATCATCAAATTCATAAGAATAACTAACGTCGAATCCTCAACAACAAAATTGAAAGAGACTTGCGGTGCTTGATTTGTCACACCAAAATTGGTGAAACCAGTTATAAGAAATACTCAAATATATTGAATATTGAAACTTGAATCACATATTATCAGATAATAAAATAAATGAGATCCAAAAAATTTCATATCAGATCCAAAACTTTGAGCCACCGAGGCAATAGATGCACAATTTTCTCCTTCTTCAAAATTGTGATTTTCGGTGCATGTAATTCTGTAGGAGTTTACTGGAAGAGCTAGATTAATGAGAGTGAATGGATCAGTATTATAACCTGATATTATTTATAGAATATCACTGATATTAGTGACATGCACACCATAGACATCATTATAGATAGAGAAATCAAATTCCTCTATTGTTTCTGAAACAGTTACCGGTAAACTATACACTAAATTTAAAGAATTATTGGAGAAATTTTGCAAATAGTAGGAAGAGTTTTTTTATTCAAAAGCATAGATTTGAATGTCTTCATCTGGATCAGCCATGTGAGGGGATGAGATATCAGATATATCATACACTTCTAGAGAAGCAAGAGAAGGAGTCACTTCATGGATACTTTCTTCCAATCGAATTGACTGTAGGGAAAAATATGCTTCTTCTTCATCTTCAACAATTTTCATTTTTTAGGAGAGGGAATGAAATCATCATGACGGATTTTATATGAACCTCTATTAACATATTCAATTTTAGATTCATCTCACATTTGACTACTAAGTCCTCTTGATAGAGGGAAAATGATGAAGGATTCCATGGAAGAAACCATGTTGTTGGATCCTCTAGAATCTATCACATAAGCCTTCAATGGAGAGAGGCTTGCATGCAAACATATCTCATCTTCTTCAGTCTACTCTTCATCATCTAATGTCACTTCTCTTCATGGAAGGGAAATATTTTTCTGAACACATAGAGATTCAATCTAGTTGGGGATCGTATTCATGCACGAGACTTCTAGATGAAAAACCCTCATATAATAGGGACACTTTCTATTTTTATTCTTAGAGCTGGAGGCCCTTTCAGAAGTTTGCTGATTCGAATCAGCTTCTTTTGACTCCTTATTCTTTGATTTCCCTTTTGCTTGTGCTTTGGAAGAGTCAGTAATTAGGAAATATTGATCTTCGGAGGTCTTGATGACTCCCTTTCAGATCAACTTGTCTTTCTCCTTGATTAAGGACTCAGAGAAAGAATCTAATGAAGCAATTTTCCAATTAGGAAAGCTTTTCCTCTTGGAATGAAATATGAAAACAAATACAAAATACTCAGGGCCTAGTTTCTTGAGTATGGAAAGGGCATTATTCTCATCCTTCCACTCTATTCCACTTTATCTACATTGAAGTACAAGAGACTTCAATTTAGTAAAGAATTTCTCAATAGTCTCGAAACCGTTGGGATGTAAAGATACCAAATAATTCTCCAGAATGTTTCCTTGAAGCTCATATTGTTTGTTAAACAAACTATCAAGCTTCTCCCAGGATTCTCTGGGAGTCCTCAATCCTTCTAGGTGGAAGAGGATATCTATAGATATATAAGTAGATAAGTACCATAATGATTCGTCACAATGGTTTAGAAACTTGTTATGCACAAATGAATAATGAGGTTCATCCTCCAATCCATGTATGATCCTGTGGTAGCCATGCTTATGCAAGGATAGTTGCATATCAACCTTCCAATCAAGATAACTAGAAGTTGTGAGGATCCGTGGTTCAGGAGTATGTGAACTCACAATTGCTCCAGCTGGAAGACTTGCAAAGCTTCACACAAGCTATGTAGCACCTACCAATTTCACTACAATAAACACACTAAAAAATAGGAACTATTAGAATCATTCTTTTCCTCCCAGCATGGACATGTTTTCACGGCCCGTCATACCCTCTCCATTGCTCTGAATAAATCCAGAGCAAGTAAATTTTCATACGGGACTTCTGTGGAAACCCAGCTTCTTCTGATGTTCGATGGGGAGAAAAAAGCATGAAAACTACTCGAGAAGGCTCTGATACCATATTAGAATTTGAATTCCATTTAGATATTCAAGAAGATAGTTCTAATAATGTTTGCAAGAAAAGAATGGAAAATGAAGATACAAACCGAACAGAGCAAACCACACAGGAAACGTACAAGTATTGCTCATGAATTTACAATATCATTCACAATAATAAATAAAATGTACAATACGTTACAAATAGGAATTATTTGAATGCATTACGCAGTAATTCGAATATACCAAGTGGATCTGACTATATCTAACTGAATCTCTAACTCATGGTCTCTCAATCAATATTGGAGTCCAACAGATCAACTCCCTGATGTCCAATAACTCAATCAATCAGTGTAATCTAGTTAAATCAGTGCAACTGATTGTGACAGGTAGGGAAAATGCTCCTCCCAATGCAGCTATGCATTAGCCATGCATTACTAGAGCTATCTAACTAATTGTAAAGTAACTGACAAAGTCTGAGTCCAAAGATCAACTCCCTGATGTCCAACAACTCAATCAATCAGTTATAGCTAGTTACCTCAGTGAAAGTGAGTGTGGTAGGTAGGAAAAGTGCCCCTCCCCATGAATCCATGCATTGCTAGTGCTAGATAACTAATTGTGAAGTAACTAAATGTAACTGGGGGATAACTAAGACTAACTAGTCCAAATCCACCAAACTGATGGAGGTTGGTGCTGCGACTCCTAATTGCTCTTAAAATATAGGGATTGGTCTAGGAGGCACCCAAACTGAAGCATGCACATGCACTAAATGGCAGTTAACCTCTAGCAGTGTTCCCCTCTCTCTAGTAACTGATCTACATGGCCCCATCAGGTCAAGTTGACCCAATGGTACTAGTGGACCCAAATAATGAATTAAGGTTCCTAAGTTAGGTAAATATAATATAATAGATAGTATGGTCAAGGGAGGATTAATAATCCTAAGAATATTATACCTAGTAATGTAGGTGTTAATGTCAATGGAAAGGACACCTTTAATATATCTAATTCCTACAACACTTGTTATATGAATTTATGAACCATTACAATCTTGTATCTATATTAGAGAAAAAGATGCAGGCTATATAGATCCAAATTTTATTCTATTCTATCCTTAACTAGTATTCCCTTAACCATCAGATCCCTAATTGATCAAAATGATTGACACCAATCAATGAATTAACATATACTACCTTGAATTATGGAAATAATTGCAAAGGAGACAAATTTGTCATTTATCTTGCGCTAGTACTGGAGCATATGAAGGAAAATGGTTGTGATCAACCAAATATTCATACTTACATTAATAATCCTTTGATGAATTGATTTCACAAGGAAAATGACTTGATACAAATAAGGAGGTTGAGAGGGTATAACATGAAATCAATCATGTATATTATCCTATTGTGGTGGATGACATGAAATTAAAAAATGTAATAACCATGGTTTATAATGCATTGATTGTGATATGTATTTGTACAAGGATGGGGGCACTGAGTTTGTTTCAATGTATTCAAGTGCACTAGTAATAAATTTATAAGATTATAACCACATAAGGGATGTGATCATTAACTTAATTTGAGGTTAGATTTTGAGGTTACAATATCCAAACATAGTATTATTTTTACTCGATCGGTATCTAGTACTGCATGCATTTATACGTAGCTGGATTTACCACTTACTTGATCAAATTACTTATTTATATTCATTGAAGGTCCCCTCTCAATAAGTAAGGATACCATAAGGATAAACTAACTACACTAAATTAGTATATTTCCATAGACTCTCTTATGCTTCTACACAAGATATATATTTTCTCTTTTATCTACAGTTTGTAACTATAACTGGCCTCATAATTGTTTGACTCATTATTTTTTCTAACCTTACAAAGAGATCTATGATCATATGGAATATTTAAACAATTTTATCTTGTTTTTTTCTTGGTTGGATTTATGGTCTCTCTTCTTATGGATATCATATGAGATAAAATTTCTATTGTGGTATGCCTTACAAATATCCTTTCTTAATTGACATATATATTAGGTAACGAGGGATATTATAGTAATTAGGAGAAGAAATATATGATGTTAAAGCATATAATATATATTCTCTCCACAAGTTTAACATTTCATTATACATTGGGTAAGGTCCTACGTCCTAGAGAAAACCTTCAAGAACCTATTTAATCCTTTCAATTAATATTAAGAATTGGTATCATTATAAGCTCTTCCAACCATCTAAAATTCTTATCAAGATAAAATGAATTTGAACTAACAATAATAACCTATGTATTTTAGACCTGTATTATACCATTGAAACTATTCTCCTAATGATAATCTGATAACTCGTTTGAGAGACCATATGAATATGATGTGACCCTGACCATCTCCTCCTAAGTATAATTTTTAACCTACAATGTCAACCCTCCATCTCTTTAGAATTATCAAACAAATTATAGGTATATTATACCTAGTAATGTAGGTGTTAATGTCGATGGAAAGGACGCCTTTAATTTTTCTAATTCCTACAACACTTGTTATATGAATTTGTGAACCATCACAATCTTGTAGCTATATCAGAGAAAAAGATGCAGGATATATAGATCCAAAATTTCTTCTAATATATCCTTAACTAGTATTCCCTTAACCATTAGATCCCTAAATAATTAAAATGATTGACACCAATTAATGAAGTAACATATACTACCTTGAAGTATGGACATAATTTAAAAGGAGGCAAAGTTGTCATTTATCTTGCACTAGGACTGGAGCATATGAAGGAAAATGGTTGTGATCAACCAAATAGTCATACTTACATTAATAATCCTTTGATGAATTGATTTCACAAGGAAAAGGACTTGATACAAATAAGGAGGTTGAGAGGGTATACCATGAAATCGACCATGTATATTATCCTATTGTGGTGGATGACATGAAGTTAAATAATGTAATTAATAACCATGGATTATAATGCATTGATTGTGATTTTTATTTGTAGAAGGATGGGGGCAGTAGTGAGTTTTTTTCAATGTATTCAACTGCACTAGTAATCAATTTGATAAGCTTACCACATAAGGGATCCCATTAATTTCATCTGAGGTTAGAAAGTTGAAGTTAATTACAATATCCAAACATAGTATTATTTCTACTAGGTATGTACTGCATGCATTTATACGTAGGTGGATTTACCAGTTACTTGATCAAATTACTTATATATTATTCAAAGTCCCATGTCAATAAGTGAGGATACCATAAGGATAAAATAAGTGTACTAAATTAGTCTATTTCCACAAACTCTCTTATGATTCTACACAAGATATATATTTTCTCTTTGATATGCTATTTGTAACTACTGGCATCATGATATGACTCATTATTTTTTATTTCCTTACAAAGAGATCTATCATATGCATTCAAACCATTTTTCTTGTTTTTTTCTTGGTTGGATTTATGATCTCTCTTCTTATGGAGATCATATGAGCTAAAATTTCTATGGTTATATGCCTTACAAATCTACTTTCTTAATTGACATATCAATTAGGTAACGATGGATATTAGAATAATTAGGAAATTAGATATACTATGTTGCATTTAATCTATATTCTCTCCACACGTTTGACAATAATTCATTAATACATTGGCTAAGTTCCTACCTAGAGAAAACCTACTAGAACCTATATAAAATATCCTTTTAAATATTAATAATTTTTATCATTATAACCTCTTCCAACCATATGCAAATCTTAGAAATATGATAAAAGGAGTTTAAACCATTAACCTATGTATTTTACACCATTATTAGCAAGCAAGTTATAGGTATATTATACCTAGTATTGTAGGTGTCAAGGATGGAAAGGACACCTTTATAATTCCTACAACACTAGTTATATGAATTAGTGAACCATGACAATATTCTTGTATCTAGATTAGAGAAAAAAATGGCTATATAGATTAAAAAGTTCATCTAATCTATCCTTAATTATTTCCTTTACCATCATCCCTAACTGAAAATGATTGTCTTATCCAAACATAGTTTTATTTCTAGTCGATATCTATTGCATTAACTAGGTGGATTCACTGGTTACTTGATCAAATTACTTATATATCATTCAAGCTCCCATGTCAATAAGTAAGGATACCATAAGGATAAAATAATTGTACTAAATTAGTCTATTTCCATAGACTCTCTTATGATTCTACACCATATATTTTCTCTTTTATCGGCTATTTGTAACTACTGGCATGATATGACTCATTATTGTTTCTTGCCTTACTAATAGATCTATCTTATTGATTCAAACAATTATTTATTGTTTTCTCCTTGGTTGGATTTATGATCTCTCTTCCTATGGAAATCATATAAGCTAAAAATTATATGGTGGTATTCCTAACAAATCAAATTTCTTAATTGACATATCGATTAGCTGGTAACCAAGGATATTAGAATAATGAGAACATATATATGATGTTACATTTAATCATGCGATGCCAATCTATAGCCTCCATATCATTTATGTATTTTCATTGTTCAATGAAACATTTTAGTGGTGGAATTGTATTAGTTTTTATAGATGCTTGCATTGGAATTTCTATTTAATTAGGTCATTGGAGAGTCAATAACAGGTGGCATATGAAATTATTGAACCAAGTGATTTCTAATAATGTTATGGAAATTGCACTACACCTTTGACTAATTTACTCACTCCCAAGTGAGATTTCTTGAGCTCTAAAGGAACTAAAATTTATCATACCTTCCAAGCCATTAAATGAGGTGATCGAATCCATTTCTAACTCCTCCTAAAAATACATTCATATGATAAAATGGTGGTGACAAGTTCAACATATTGATATCCTATCATACTAACATCATATATTAGTTAGTATATTGGTTGGGATATCTCCAAATTATAAAGATATTTATATTTAACGCATAGAGCCTCTATACGATGTTAGTTATAAAAATCCTTGACAAGCAATATATTAGAAGCTAGAAAGGCTTATGCAATAATTAAAATATGAATATAAGAAACTAGGAATCCCTAGAATCATCCCCATACCATATTCTATAATAAGGTTTATCCCAAGGGGGTATTTCTATGAGTCTAACAAGTAACAATATTATATTATACCTAGGATTATAGGCTCATGCTGTGGTTATACATACAACAAATTTTTAGGCCCATCTAGATATAAGATGCTAAAGATTCAGGCATATTCTATTTTTTGTCTTTTATGGTTTTTACGTTTTTGAAAAAAAAAGCAATAACAAAGGGGCCGATTTCATCTTGTGGAGGCAGTATTCTTCATTTTTTAGCTGAGTTTGGAGTGCACGTGTGGGTCGTGACATCATCACGATAGGAAATAGTCTTGTTTGTGAGGACGGTTTTATTTTTGTTGGAGAAGACACAGTCTTGTTTGTGAGTACAATTTACAGTTCCACATCTACAGTGATCCACACGGTTCATATGGGACAATATAAAGGGTTGTTACAACAAAAAAGGGAGATGCAATCCATATTGACACCTATAGGAATCTACTACAGCTTTGTTGGGTAATATTCTTATTATGACTGTGCATAATGTTTATAGGTGGTGAATAAGGGCATTGCAGCATAATAACGAGAAGAAGACGATGTGGGTTTTTTTGAGGAGTAGGGTATGGTATTAATTCTTGCACATGATCTAGGAACTAAGATTCAATCTCATCAAAGAATTATTAACAATTACTCATGAATTGGAAATTTTCAGGAACCAACTAAGTTTCCTCTCTGTATATTATATAAACAATAAAGGATTACAATTCCATGCATGATCC
>LPNX011163478.1:133657-157116 GCA_001517045.1 Pseudotsuga menziesii | reverse complement strand
TGAGGGTTTAACCTTTGTCTTGGCTCCTTTTAAAATGATGCCCCACTAAACTTAGCTTTGACTTGGACGTCCCCTCTATATTTGGTGGAGATCCCTCTTAATTTGGCTTTGACCCAAGCCTTTTCTTCAAAAACGATATTTAACCCTTAGACTTAGGATAAATATTTAATTCACCTGAGATTTAATTTTTTAGTCTAGTTTTTTAAATTTTTCCCAATTTGACTTAGGAAAAAATTTAAAAATACTTGAAAAAATTAAATCTTGGCCATGGGGGGGTGGAAAAATTATGAAATAAATTTTCCTAGGCTTAACAACCCCCAAACAAATTTACCATGGCATTATTTGATTTTTTTCCTTCAAAATCAAATAATATGAATTTTTGACTTAGGAAAATTAAAATTTCCCTAGAGGAGATAGACCCCTTCTGACCAAAATTGGTCTATCTCTCCCCAACCACTTATCAGAACGACATGGGACTCGAAACAATGGCTTAGGGGGTTTCATAGCAACTTTATTTTGCATTCATAGCCCCTATTACAAAATGCCATGCTTGAGCAATTACATTATTACATCAAAACTCAGTTAATTAACCACCAAGGGGTGGAATTAATTAACTGGAAAAATTAACAAAAATTCAATAACATAACGAAACTCCGCAAGACTCTAGAAAAATGTCTAGCATGGTCATGAATTACACTTTAAAGCCTTAGCCACCTCATGGACTTGACTGGTAGAACGCCCGTCACCACTTTGGAGGATTTTGAGTGAAAACCAAACCGATTAAACTCGTTTGTTCAACAAGATCAATTGGAAAGGGAAAAACACTCGATGAGGGGACTTCCCTAACAATCAGTTCCATGGTGTGGCATCCGTATCATATGATCCACACTAGTACATAAAATTACATTAATTTTCCCACGCAGGGGAGCGGACATTTCATTTTACAAAGGGGCAATTGCCCTGCAGAAGTGGAAAAATCCTCAGATTTTTCCAAGGTATAATTATGTACACTTCCTGTACATGGAGTTGCCACCTAGTCGAAATAGGTGGGCAACAGTGTCTAGCTCCGATCTCTCCTGTCATGAGCAGATCCGAGTCTCCCCCATTGTTGTCTTGGACTAGGATAAAATAAAGTGAAGGCTGCCTTGATTGACGTGACAACCATCCATTTGGGAGTCTAAGCAGTCGTGGTTCCACCCCTTAGTTGCTTGCCTCTCTACCATCCATCCTGGATCCACCTCACACAAGCAACTACAAGGCGGGTAATAACAGTGATTTGATGGGCTTTTGGCATTATGTCTTCGTCCTATGTGAAGTAATATCTCTTTCACCTTACCCTTGTATTGCAACTTGATTATTATGTTTATTGAAGACTAACAATCTAGTACTTAGGCTTCTAATCAAATTTGCATTGAGTATTTGTGTCTTCAAGGATTGCATCTAGTAGAATCTCTCGGCATCTAATACCTTCACCATACAAGTGTTCCATTATTAATATATTTTGTTTGCAGGGTTGCAAGCGGTTCCGGATCTTTCTTGCCTTCTCCAACAAACTTCAAAAAATTCTCCTGGTTACGTTGGTTACTACAAAGTGGATCTACATTTTTACAGGTTTTATCCTATCAATTTGCTTTCCAAGTAATGCAAGTAATTCTCAATTTATTCACATTTCTAGATATTGCATTATGATTGGCTAAGTAGATCAAAGATTCATACTTTGATCTATTTGTTGGGTTTAGATCTACTATCTTTCAAATCTTTAACTTTTATTAGATCTAAGATCCTAGTCTCATTTCAAATTTGTAAATCAATCTTTCTTTTTGCTTTGGAAAACGTGCACGATTTTTCTCGAAAAACGTGCAAATTTTCCACTTTTAGGCTTGCTGGTTTTTTCTGTGATTTTTTATTTTTTTTAATTCTGGAAATTCATAAAATCAAAAATTTTTTCGAAAATTTTCCAAAAAGTTAATTTTTCAAGTTTTTTTGTACTTTTTCTCGAAAACCGTGCCATTTCAAGCTTGTTCTTTTTTGGCTGATTTTTGACATTTTTCTGCTATTTTTTTAATTCCAAAAATTAGTTTAAAAATCAAAAAAAGAAAATTCCGAAATTTAAAAAAATAATAATAATAATTTGACTTTTTGTCGAAAAACGTGCAATTTTGTACTTGCTGTTTTTTACTGATTTTTTGCAATTTTCTGCTATTTTCCAAATTCTGGAAATTAGCCTACAATGTTAAAAAATATATAATTTTAAATTCACAAAAAGTCTCAAGTCGTTTCGTCAAAAATCGTGCATTTTACATAAAAATCGGTGAGCTTGCCTGGTCCTTTCCAAGTTTTGATTTTGGGCCTCATTCTGTTGTTTTGGTCTTTTGTTTCATCTCATAAGGCACATGTCTTCCCATCCACTTAATCTTTTCGAATCACAAGTTAAATTTGGTTTCCTAACACTCTTACTAGTCCTTGTTTAGAACTCTTATCCACAGGTGAACTAAAAGAAAAACCAAACAAGAAATAGCAAGCAGAACTAGATCCAAAGACAAAGATCCAAAACCAAAAAGAAGTCATTCTCCTTTGTACAAACTCATAAGAGTTTTTCATTTTTACTTAAGTTAGTTCTCAAAAGTCCTTACAAGGGTTAAATAACCAAGGCGTTTGTACTTCATTAATAAAACAAGGTGAAGTGGGATAAGGCCTCCCATACTTGATTTTTCTTCCCCATTTGGGGAAGAGTGTTTTTGTTTTTAGCTTAGATTTAGTTCAAGTACTTAGCGTAGTTTCATTTTTTACAAAGTAGATACTAATAGTTAGTTTAGTCATCTCATCATTTGTTAATTTGAATTACATCATCTTTAGGTTCTCATTTCAAGCTACTTGTCTTTTAACAAAGAACTAAAGTCTCTTGAACTTGCCATAACACAAGTGAAGAGCACTCTCTGTCAGAGAGCATCCCGACTGCATTATCCTTGCATCAAGCATATAGTTTAGTTAAAGTCTCTTTAACTTCGTCATAAGACGAAGTCAAGAGCGCTCTCTATCAAAGAGTTGAACTGTGTGCTCTTAATAATAAAAACTTTCCAACTCACATTTCCCCACTTAAAATTTATCTCGTTGACATCCCTCACCTAGTATGCTCTGCCGACCCTGAAAAGTTGGACTCGTACTCATTACAGTGATCAGATTTGTTAATCTTGCAAGTGATAACTTAATAAAACTTTCACCCCATAACCAACGCACTGACGTTGTCTCGATAAATACTTAGGTAGTGGACAAATTCCAAATGTGGGCGTCGGGCAACCCAATCTGGACACTCACTGGTTAAATTCTCTGAACACCTAGCTTGTGATTCCAGACAGGTCCGTCATGTCTTCGAACGGAGCCACTGAAAGTATTTCCGATTAGGTTTCCTAGACACCTTAAGCAAGATCATCTTTAAAAAAATTTAAAACTTACCAAGAGCACTCACATCACCTAATATTCACTAGTTTAATTTCTAGACTTATGTTTAATTCTCTGACGCATTTCAGCTTCACTGACTCCATAAGGCACTGGTCCTTGCTTTAATTCACATAATTACATTATTTGATCAATTGTCTATGGTTTGTTATAATTGCTAACTGAATGCTTAATTGAAGTCTAGAATTTAAACTTATCTTTCAATCTCTTGTTGCAACGTGGATTGCTCTTTGATTTTGTGTCACACTCATAACAAGTATAACACCTTCTAATCATAATAACTCCTAAAAAACAACCATCCGCATACGCAACCTTTAAAAACACGTTAACAACTTAAAAGCCATAGAAACTCTTCTGTAGGGACTACCCCCCTTGGCTTCATTAGGAGTTAGCCTAAACGGAGGAGCTAGGAGTAGGTGACAGTACCTAGCTCTGTGCTTGCCCCCAAGGTCACACCTCTCCCACTTTCCTAAGTGAGGAGACAGCTTTCAATTGATTTCTGCTACTGGTGTGCAATCGGCGGACAACATCTTTTGACGCCGTTGCCGGGGACAAATCTTTTTGTTCCTGGACGACCTTTATTTTTTTAGTTTTTTACCTTTTTCCCTTTGTGTTGGTAGATTTTTAGTCCAATCACTCTCTGAAATTAGACCTAAGTCCACCTGGCGACTCCACTGTCAGTTAACACCTCAAGGTATTCAACTAGAAGAAACTCTGAAGGTTTGCTCAATTTCATCCCCGAGCCTAAAAAGGTTTATAGGAGGTGTTGCCGCCTAATCCACACTTTAAGGAACAGTCACAACCTGCTATGTGTGTCCTTAGGGGCAAGCGAGAGCTGGGGACCACTGTCACCACAGTCCACAACTCCTTCGTTTAGGCAAGATCCCAACAGAGCCGAGGGGGGAAGTCCCTACGGAAGACTAAGTTCCAGATTTATTAATTTGATTACAAATTAAAGGGATCTTATTAAGGTAAGGCTAAGGTTCTGAGATATGACAGTCAAACCAATGCAAAATGCAATATTTCAATGACAGTCAATCCTTTTAATATAACCAGTGCCTAAATAATGGAGTCAGAGAATGCAACTTTTAATGGATGCAGTCTAAGTTAATTATCCCACAAGTTAAGTTATCTAATCAATGAGATGAAAATAAACTATGAACCATATACACAATTATGAAAGACTTATGAACAATATTATCAAGATAAATGCAAAAATAACGTAATCACACTTGAGCAATATGAATAGTATTAAACAGTTGAGCAGTAATAAAACTTGATGCTAACAATGCTCAGATAAATAGCAGAAAACCAGTTGACTAATATCCACCAGACAATTATTAGATTTTGCTTTGCAGGTGCATCAACAACTGAAAGGAAATAAGTGCAATATTGAAGTGAAATGCTGCTGGAGTGAAAATGTTATAGAACCGGTTTTGCAATGTATCTTGGTTTATTTTAGGTAGATTTTATTAAGGTTTTTCCTCTTGAAGTTTAGTTTTCGAACCGGTGGTGTGACTACCCCAATTTAGTGTTTCTCAAGTCAAAGAAGGAATGCTGGTGTGCTCAAAATAGTGGAAACAACTCCACCTGTAGCTCCCAGGTCAAACCCCAATGCCACGGTGCTCAACAAGGAGGACGTAAAACGCCTAGAGACCCCCCACGGTCTACTACCCCTTCTAGCTTCTGAGGTCACTGTTTTTAGTCAACTGGAAAAACAGCAAGATGGATGCCTATTAAACTAAAACTCCACTATCCCCTGTCGTATCTCGTGAGTACCCCGAAGGGTGATAACCGAGTAGAGGAACAGAGGCTAATGATGTTGTTGTTGGTTAATTTTAGGGGTAAATTTTAAGTCTTTGATGATTAGCATACAAGGTTAATTTTATACCATCAACAAGATCAACCAAGCGGTATCCCTTATGGGAGGAGCTGGTACTTGATCTTGGACTGAAAATTAAAGTGTGAAGATTGTAGCAGAAAAAGAAAGTTGTTTTAACTAAGCTAAGGCCCCACTTCTCCTGCTTTTCATATCCAACTTGAAGTCCCTAAAGGGAGATGACAAGTGGACAAAGGATACACCGGATAGGTGGGTTGTATGGTTACCCCTTTAACAAAAAATAAAAAATTACTGAAACTTGAAGGAAACTGTAGTTAGCTAAAGCAATGCCTAACCACACAACAATCTCTGTAACAGAGATGGTGGTCTATCACAGAGATAGGTGGGTAAACAGAGAAAATAAAACTGATTATCCTAACCGCACAACAATCTCTATAACAGAGATGGTGGTCTGTCACAAAGATAAGTGGGTAAACAGAAATAAAACTTGCATAAAATAAATGAATCTAAGCATCTAGTTCCTAGGCTGTCTCTACACTACTCATATACAGATTTACAGCAGAGAATACCCCAAAGAGAACTTCTCTTTTGGGGTTTACAATCATGTGGAAGAGAGAGGAGAAATTGATGTTTTTGGGCCTCTTTTGGACCGAAACTTTTCTGGGTTTTTTCTAGGCGATTTTGGGCAGCATAACCCCCTCTTCTGTGCACAAACCTGCAAAAAACCAGCAACTTTACTTGCTGGAAATTACTGCAGAAAACTAAAACAGAAAGTTAGCACAGATTAGTGTAAAACCCAGAAATTTTATAAAAAAAATCTGAACATGAATTTTTTGAAAAAATGAAATTTAAGCATTCAGAAAATGAAGTTTTAAACATCTAAATGATGTATTAATAGCAGATTTATAATCCTATATTAATATATAATGGAAGAAGGCCCTAAAACAAGGGTTATATTCACTATACAGGGAATAAAACCCAGTTTTAGGAGAGAAAAAGAAATATGGACGGAAATGCAAATTTTGAAAAAAGAAACCCTTGGAGGAGCCCTTCTTAGCTTTAGATCCCTGCAAAACAAATCTATTAGAGCTGCAACAAGTAAGCAAAGAGATGAGCACAAAAATAAATCCTACAAAATACTTTGTAAAATCTTACCAATCTACTCACAAATGAAGATAGAAATACTTCTACCTACAAGCAGTGTTATCAGAATCGGACCGGAACCGGCAAAACCGGCCGGTCTGGTCAGCAATTTTTTTTTGAAAAACCGGATTTTTGTCCAGACCGGGTATGGAACCGGCCGGAACCGGCCAAAACCGGCCAAAACCGGCCGAACCGGCCGGTCTGGACTGGGGACTCAGAAAACTCAATTTTATACTGACTGTGGAATTTCTTTTATATTGCTTTGAATTACTTTTAACCTGGCATGGAAGCAATATAAAGGTACATGATACATGACTGTGGAATTTCTAACAGGTTTGAAGCAACTCCATGCTATCATATGTTTATACAAGGGCTGTTGTAGAAGTGAACGATAAAGTGCTGACTTTGGTGTAGCTACCTCTTTGAATGCTGATACAGGACTACAATGTATATGCAGAATTAACTGACTGTTGATGTCCTTAAAGTGCTGATTTTATTGCTTACTGTCAAACATTGGTGTCCTAGTTATACACAGTGGAATGCTACTCATCTGTGATATAAGTGTGATACAAAGTTGAATTGAAAAATCTTATTTTAGATGTTATGCATGGACTGATTTGAATGACAGTTGTTATATTCATTGGTATCGATAGCAGCATTATTGTTTGGCTAATAAATGATGATCCTTTTTATCATTATGTGCTGATATAAATGACTAAGGATTGATTACATGGGCTGCTAATACTACATGGCATGTATCATGTATCATGTACCTTATAATGCTGCTATATTCTTTTATACTGACTGTGGAATTTCTTTTAACCTGTTAGAATTACTGCTTCCAGATATTGCTTTGATGTATCATGTACCTTTATACATGTATAGAAACCATGATATGATAGAAATAATAGATATCTGATGGAAAATCTAGGATCTTTAATAATAGGATCTGATGGAATCTAGGATCTTGAACATAAACTATATTATTGGAGTGACACTAATCCTTTGAATGTCATTGGGTTTTGGCTAAGGAATCACCATTATTGTTTTGAAAGGTTATCTTTGGATTGGCTGTTGTCCATTGTTCTATGGTTATATATGTTTTTTACAAAATATGAATATTTTATGTATTTTTTAGTCAGCCGGTTTTTTACCCGGTTTTTTGCCGGTTCCAGTCCAGTTTCCGGTCCGGTTCACATTTTGGGCTTCGCCGGTTCGATGACCGGTCCGGTTCCAATAACATTGCCTACAAGTTTCTCCACAAAATACTTTGTGGAGAGCTTCCAAGCTAAACAAATGCAACAATAATTGATAAATCCACAAGGTTACCTCACTAATCCAAGCATGAAATGAAAGATCCACACCAACAATTTGCCTCCAAAGCTTTCTTCTATTATAGCGCAACTAGGGCAAGATTCAATACAACAATAGCAAGAGGCTTGGGCCAAATGCTTGAGAGAATATGAAAGGAGAGTAGGGAAAGATTTCAGCAGCATAACAATAGCATGAGAGATGTTATCAAATGAGGGAGTGAGACCCTCATTATATAGTTGAGGAAGCCCCAACCCCTTGAAGATCAATGGCCAAGATTAAATCTAGATCTAGATTAGATCTCCACCACCAGATCTAGGTATTTGACTTTGCACCCTCCTCAATCCATGGCTTGAGTGCTTAATCCATGCCTCAAGCATTTTACACCCTTAGATCTAGGGTTTTGACCAAGGCGCCCTCCTTAGATTGCTTTTGTGGTTTAACTGTGGGCCAAGGCTAGGCGCCCCCTCTAGAGCTAGTGCCCTCCTCTAAATGTGGGACGCCTCCTCCAAATGTGGCGCCCTTCTATTCCATGTAGCGCCCCCTCTAAAATGGTAGCGCCTCCCTTTTACATGCATGCGCCCCACCTTAGTGAGGGTTTTAAACTTGGACGCCCCGTTTAGCAAGGGTTTTGGCTACCTCTTAAACTAAGCTTGGACTTTAGCCATTTGTTCCAAAATAGATATCTAACCTTTAGACTTAAGCTAAATATTAAATCACCTTAGATTAAATTTTTCAATTTAATTTTTAAATTTTTCCAATTTTGACTTAGGAAAAATTAAAAATAAACTTGAAAAAATCATATCTTGGCCATGGGGGGTGGAAAAATTTGAAATAAATTTTCCTAGGCTTAACAACCCCCAAAAAAATTACCATGGCATTATTTGATTTTTTCCTTCAAAATCAAATAATATGAATTTTTGACTTAGGGAAATCAATTAATTCCTTAGGAAAAATAGACCTTGCTTAGCCAAAAATGGTCTATCTTTTCAACCTCTTATCAGAATGACATGGGACTCGAAGCAGTGGCTTAGGAGGTTTCATAGCAATTCACCTTGCATTCATAGCCCCTATTACAAAATGTCAGTGCTTGAGCAATTACATTATTACATCAAAACTTAGTTAATTAACCACCAAGGGGTGAAATTAATTAACTAGAAAAAATTTATAAAAATACAACAACATAACGAAACTTCGCAAGACTCTATACAAATGTCCAGCATGGTCATGAATAACATTTTGAAACCTTAGCCACCCCATGGACTTGACTGTTAGAACGCCCGTCACCACTTTGGAGGATTTTGAGTGAAAAACCTAACCAATTAAAATCGTTAAAGAACAAGATCAATTGGAAGGGGAAAAAACACTCGATGAGGGGACTTCCCTAACAACCAGTTCCATGGTGTGGCGTCCATATCATATGACCCACACTAGCACATATAATTACATTAATTTTCCCACGCAAGGGAGCGGACATTTCGTTTTACAAAGGGGCAATTGCCCTGCGGAAGTGAAAAATCCTCAAATTTTTCCGAGGTACAATTTGTACAATTATGTACATGAAGTTGCCACCTAGTCGAAATAGGTGGGCAACTGGAGGAGACTGAACAAACTTGCTTCTTGTAGGATCCTTGAAGAACTTGGATATAAGTCTGTTTGAGACATCCATCTTTTATTTCAAGAAAACATAGAAAATTTTCAAAATAACCACTGTTTTCCTAACACAATGGGTGAGTTTTTTACTCAGCTGAATTTTACTCAGATAGCAGGTCAACCTCATGACATTCCCGAAAAAGCTATTGATAATCTTGTTACTTTCACAGGCACTGATGCCTCTACCTCTGTTGAGCAACATCTCAGATATTTTTCAAAACACTGTGGTGCCTATGTCAGGGGTACTGACAAACATGAAGATGTATACATGACCCTTTTTGTTCTATATTTGGATGGTAAGGCTGGAAACTGGTATGACAACTTGCGGAACAACTCTTTCACTACCATAGCCGATTTCAAGTCTGCTTTTCTCAAAAATTTTGGTAACAAGAAGGAACCTAGACATCTAGTGGCAGCCTTGACTAGTATGAAGAAGTCTGATACAGAAACCATGGATGAGTTCAACAATAGGTTCACAGAGTTGTCAAATTCCATACCTGCCACTCATGCTCCTCCTGCAGCTTCCACTTTGGATTAATACATAGAAGCATTAAGTGGCAAGATCCAGTACCAGATTAGAGACAAGGAGCCAACCACACTACTTCAAGCTCAGAATTTGGCCATTAAAATTGATAAAAATATGCAGTCTTCAGGAGAGTCAAACATCCAGGGTTACTCTAGATCATCAACTCCTCTAAAAACTGTTGAACCTAAAGGAAAAGAGTCATCAAACGAAGCATATGAGAAGAAGCTCATGGACCTGACAGAAAAAATGCAAGACATGGAAAGGAAGTACTTAGCACAGATTAAAGAGGTTCAGAATCGGGTCATAACTGTTGAAAGAACTCAACCTCCGCCACCTCCTATAACCTTTCCTGCAAAAACAACATGGCAAAGAAGAAATCCCAGCCATGAACAGAGGCCTCCTCATCAGTTAGAGGTTGCTAACATAGTTGAAACTTACACGCCATTTTGTAGGGCATGTGAAGACCTTCATGAAGAATCTTCCTGCTATTATGCATGCTATGTTCAGGAGCATGGTTTTCCAGAGTGTTGTGGTCCTAAAGCATCATCAAGCGAGCCAGAATACATAAACTATGTAGGTGACATGCATGATATTTCCGAAGAAAGTTAGGGAAAGGAAAAACAATATTGAAGAGAGCCTGAGTACATTAACACAGTTGGACAGCTCCATCTTGTCACCACAGAAACCCGAGGTCAAGTCGAAGATTATAATCAACAATTGGATAACCTCACTAAAAACTTTGATACTAATCCTACAAATGAGCATAATGATGATAGTTTGGAAGGTTTACTGCCTTGTGACCTTTTTTCTGAAGAAGATGACTATGATCATGAGGAGGGATATAGCCAGAGGTGTGAGACAAGTGAGGAAGAATCCCTTACATCTAAGATGGATGATAACTACGAGACTTTAATTGAAAATCAAATCTTGGAGGTTTCATGTGATGAAAGTCCTCCATGCTCCCCACCGGATGACAAATATTTGGAAAGTTGGGTCCCCTATGATATCTTTGAAACCCAGCTTTTTGAAGAAGATTGTTTTGAGCAGAATGAGGAGTGTAGCCAGGGACTTGATACTAGTGATGAGGCATCTCTCATATCCGACATAGATGGCGATGATGACTATTGGACTTTTATTGAAAATCCAACCTATGATATTTTTGAAAATATTTTTGAGAATCTCATTTATGATATGTCCAGCGAAGGGAGTGTTTATTCTGAGACTTATGAAAGTTGTAAAGAAGAACCGTTAGAGTTTTCATATGATCAGTCAGGATTGTATATGAGTATCTGTAATAAGGACTTGAAAAAGCAGTGCGGTGAAGAATCAGATGGGATACAACTAGTTGAAGTTTTTTCTCAACCATCGTCTTCACATATAGATGTTCCTTATGTTTTGGAGTAGCTCGAGGCTTGTACAACAAGCTATTATTTGATAAGCCTTGATGATCAACATCATGGAGTAGTCGACCTACTGCATCATCTCTATTTGTATATCAGCGCTATCCAGTCATGGATAGAAGATGCCTGCGCGAGCACCTACTAATTTGGGAAGAACCATCCTGTCACCAGAGAAACCCAAGGTCAAGTCGAAGATTATAATCAACAATTGGATAACCTCACTAAAAACTTTGGTACTAATCCTACAAATGAGCATAATGATGATAGTTTGGAAGGTTTACTACCTTGTGACCTTTTTTCTGAAAAAGATGACTATGATCATGAGGAGGGATATAGCCAGAGATGTGATACAAGTGAGGAAGAATCCCTTAACATCTAAGATGGATGATAACTACGAGACTTTAATTGAAAATCAAATCTTAGAGGTTTCATGTGATGAAAGTCCTCCATGCTCCCCACCGAATGACAAATATTTGGAAAGTTGGGTCCCCTGTGATAGCTTTGAAACCCAGCTTTTTTAAGAAGATTGTTTTGAGCAAAATGAGGAGTGTAGCCAGGGACTTGATAACAGTGATGAGGCATCTCTCATATCCGACATAGATGGCGATGATGACTATTGGACTTTTATTGAAAATGCAACCTATGATATTTTTGAAAATATTTTTGAGAATCTCATTTATGATATGTCTAGCGAAGGGAGTGTTTATTCTGACACTTATGAAAGTTGTAAAGAAGAACAGTTAGAGTTTTCATATGATCAGTCAGAATTGTATCTGAGTATCTGTAATAAGGACTTGAAAAAGCAGTGCGGTGAAGAATCAGATGGAATACAACTAGTTGAAGTTTTTTCTCAACCATTGTCTTCACATATAGATGTTCCTTATGTTTTGGCGCAGCTCGGGGCTTGTACAACAAGCTATTATTTGATAAGCCTTGATGATCAACATCATGGAGTAGTCGACCTGCTGCATCATCTCTATTTGTATATCAGCGCTATCCAATCATGGATAGAAGCAGCCTGTGTGAGCACCTACCAGTTTGGGAAGAAGTTTGACGACATATTCATGCCTATGATTCCCCATTTAGCCCGCCCATTCTGGATCATCACGCAGGTTTACATTTTCTGGAAATTGTGTCCTTACTTTGGCTGGTAACCAAGGACAAGCCCAAACTTTTTTATATTAATATAATGCTTAGGTGGCTACACTGGATCTATGATTACACCTGTGTTACCGGATCCGTCGGGTGAGGCTGCAGGATCCGCGGATCCGAGGTTCCGATCTGGATCCGGATCCGGATCCGCAAGGATCCGCGATGGAACCGGTTCAATGGCGGATCCCAAAAGACAAATACGGATTGACCCTTCCGAAAACGGATCCCGTGCAATTTCAGCATCCTTACAACCGGATCCGCCACGCACGTGACGCGACAGGTAAAGTGTTTTGTTTTGGCGCGTCAGTTTAAGGCAAACAAATGGTGTGCCCTACCCCACTTCCAACTACCCCGTGAAAAAGAAATCACTGCATCGGCAACAAGGGAAAGCGATAGACGACCGGGAAAACAACAGGAAACGACAGGGAAAACGACAGGGAAACAGGGCCGTGAGGGCACCGAGCTTGTAACTCAGCATTCAGCTCCTTCGTGGTCCAAACCCGACCGGCGACAAGGGAAAAGTTAAAACGGACCATCACAGCACGACGAGCACACGGGATACTTTGCACCAAAACGTGGGCCTCAACACGACCTTGACAGCGACGGGGTCAAATTCTACAGGTTAGTTTTTCAATGTGGCAACTATTTTTGTTTTTTAATATTGCACAGTCCGTGTTTTTTTATGTTTATTGCAGATTTCATTTTATGTTTAAATTTTTATTAGTTTATTGCAGAGACAATTTTTTTTGTTTTTTTATATTACACAGTCCATGTTTTTTTGTTTTTTTATATTTCTGTTTTTTTGTTTTTTTATATTTCTTTTTAATTTATTGACAATAAATTAAATTTTATATTTCTTTTTAATTTATTGACAATATTTCTTTATAAATTATTGACAGTATATTTTTGTTTTTATTTCTTTATAAATTATTGACAGTATATTTTTGTTTTTTTATATTTCTTTTTAATTTATTGATTTAATAACCCAAAGAGAAACCCATTAAATGCAATATGTTTAACTTAATAACAATAATTCATTAAAATAAACTTAATAAACTTGCATACAGTTATTAAAATAAAATGAATTATTAAATCCATTTTATAGTAACTTAATAAACTTGAGTCTTGCATACAGTTATTAAAATAAAATGAATTATTAAATCCATTTAACTTAATAACAGATTTGTTTTTTTAAGATTTCATTTTATTTTTTATTATTTTTCACAATCCAAATTGTTTTTGCTTGAATACAGTGATACACAGATTATTAATGACTATTTTAATTTATCTAACAGTCAGTCTCCTAATTGTAATTTATGATATTTTTTTGCTTGTTTAGAATACAGTCCAACTTTTTTTTAATTTTGACTTTTTATCTTTAATTATATAGACAGAGTGTTGTCACAGAGTGTTGTCACAATCTCATATTTTTTCATTTGTTTTTGCCATTTGTTTGTTTAGAAAACATAATCCATTTTTTTTAAATTTAACTTTTATATTCTTAATTATGTACAGACTATAGAGTGTTATAAACATGGCATCACAGCAGCAAAGTCAAGGAGCAAATGTACAAGGAGAATCCATTCTCAAGGTAGATCCAAGATCTCCATTATGGCAGTATGTAGAAATTATTGGCAAAAATCCTGGGGACGGTTCTTATAAATGGAAATGCAGTGAATGCAACGGCATCCGAAATGGCTCATACACCAGGGTGAAGGGCCATCTAACTGGGAAAACTAACACAGGGGTGTTGATATGCACCGGTCCAAATGGTGCAAATGGCCAACCTGGACCAGGTTTGAGTCTTGAAAAAATTGCCTTCTATGCATCTTTGCAATATGCTGCTGATAGGAGACATGCTAATAAAGGAAAACTACCAGTGCAAAATACTGCAACTAGGGCCCCATCATCTAGACAAGTTGCCAGAGGTAATAAAAGGCCTACTTTGGGACCTATTGAAACAACATTCAATAACCAAGGCAGAGAAGAAACTGATGAGCATGTAGCTCGTTGCATCTATGCAAATGGGCTAGCATTCAATTTGGTGCGCTCCCCATATTGGCAACGGATGATTAAAGCGGTCAATGAAGCACCAAAAGGGTACAAGAGCCCCGGGTATGAAAAGGTCCGCACCACATTGCTGACATCAGAAAGACAATCTGTAGATAAACAGTTGCAGTCAATCCGAGATACATGGGCAGAAACAGGCGTGTCTATAGTTTCTGATGAATGGAGGGATCAAAGAAATCGCCCTTTAATCAATGTTATTACAATATGCCCCCAAGGGGCAATCTTTTTGAAGGCTATTGATTGCAGTGGAGTGGAGAAAGATGCAACATTCATCTCCAATATTCTTATTGATGCAATAGAAAGTGTGGGGCCACATAATGTTGTCCAAGTTATCACAGACAATGCACAGGTATGTAGAGCTGCAGGTTTGATTGTGGAGGGTCGATATGATCACATCTTTTGGACACCATGTGCAGTGCATTCGTTGAACCTTATGCTTGCCAAGATTGGTGAGATTGAGTGGATCAACGAAATATATGTAGCATCAAAGGAGATCCAAATGTTCATAACCAATCATTCGATGTCCCAAGCCATATATAGGGGTTTTGCAAAGTTGGAGCTATTGAAGGTACTCCATTTTTAATTAGTGTTATTTGAGAATTTGTATTATGACTTTCGAATTTTAATCATATATGATTTATCATTTCTAATTTGAGATTTGACTTTTCAAAACTTATGTAGGTTGCTGAAACTCGTTTTGCCTCCCACACTCTAGTCATAAAAAGGCTTGTAGAAGTTCGCCAAGCATTACAAGCAATGGTCATTGACCCTCTTTGGGAATCATGGAGGACTTCCACTTCTGATAGGGAGCAAAAAATAAAGTCTATCATTCTTGATGATGCATGGTGGGACAAGGTCCAGTATCTTTTGCGGTTTACAAGAACCAATCTTAACCATGATCAGGACATTTGACACAGATATGCCTTGCCTGGGGGAAGTCTATGAAAACATAGATAGTATGTTAGAGAGAATAAGGGAAATTATCTAGACAAGTGAAAGTGACCCTTTTGAAGTATTTTACAATGAAATAAAGGACATAGTTACCAAAAGGTGGAACAAAATGACCACACCATTACACCTTTTGGCCTATGCACTCCACCCCAAATATTATCATTGCAAAATTTTGTCTTTACCTGGTAGGACAGCCCCAAACAAGGATTCTGAAGTGGTACAGGGATATAAGACAGCTTTGAGGAAGATATATAGGGATGTGGGCATTGCATTGGAAGTACGTGAGGAATTTGGAGCATTTGTTCAATCCACTGGTAACTTTTCAGATCCACTAGCCATGGATGATCGGGGGCATCTTGATCCTATTACTTGGTGGGGCTTCCATGGTGGGGATAGCATTCATCTCTCAACCTTGGCCACAAGGTTGTTATCACAGGTTGCTAGTTCCTCATCAGCTGAGAGGAATTGGAGTACATATGGCTTCATCCATTCAGTGAAGAAAAACAGATTGGGAGCAGCAAAGGCCGAGGATATTGTATATGTTCATTCCAACCTCCGCCTTTTATCACATTCTTGTCCAGAGTATAAGAAAGGTCCAAGTAGGATGTGGGATGTGGAACCCGAGATTTCTGATTTAAACATGACATTGAATGCCATGACTCACCTCAACCTACTTGAGGAGGTTACACCACCAGTTCAGCCTTCTACAACTTACAACATTTCCAACCCCCCACCATTTGTTCATGATGTGGAGATTCAATATGTAGATGCGGATATGGACCCATTTCATGATATCTAGTTAGATATTCATATACTTTACATTATCATATTAGTATAGTGATCATTGATCACTCATTTTTGTAACTATCATCCTTTTAAACTTTCTATGAGGCAGGTATCATGTCAGTTTCCATAGTTTCAGTGTTCATATCTATATATGATTTCAGTTCTAGTGATGTGATTCATGAATGGTTTTGTTTATACACTTTGTATATGTTTTTTTTAAATTTTAAAATATTATAATTTTTTTGTACTTGAAGTATCCTGGCCGTATCCGGATCCTAGCTTTTCAAAAATCTGGCGTATCCGTATCCGTATCCGTATCTTGGTAACCTAGGATTACACCTAACATTTTGTGTATCATGCTTAGAGTAGGAAAATAGGCTCCTTAAAGTGAGCGTTTACTTTAGCATTTTTCTTTATGTACTTAGAAATAAATAAATTTTTTAGTGAAATTTTTTCTTTGAATAAAGCAACTTTTGGATCATTGGCTCTTTTTCATGAAACTTGTGCTACTAAGGTTTTCTTGTCAAGTTGAGATGTTTTTACAGGATATGGAAACCAAAGATTCTGGGGTTCTCGTATGCTCTCCTTGCATAAGAGACTAGATCGAGCACATGTCCCGCAATTGGAGCCAGATGTTATCCACTTATTTGTATCATAGTTGGATTTGCTGAGGAGCCGCCGGTTGACAAACATGACAAATATTTGATTCCAATGTATCAGTTGATCCGCCTTTGTGTCTAGCAAATATTGGCTAGCCAGTTTTTCATTTGAATAATTTTGACCATGGCCTCGTGGGGTTTGTAATAAAATGTGCTCATAGGGTATTTTGAGTGGTTCGGTCTCCTATGACGTAGAATCTCAACTAAGGTTTTCCGGGAAGATTTTTTCCCTTAACAATTATGCTTTGCCTATAGTCAAGTATAATTGACGAGGTTTTCTCCCGCTTCCTCCAAAGCTGGAATGCTCGATTTTGAATTTTGGGCCTTGGAGGGTTATTAGAGCCCAAATAAGTGTTTATAAACCTACGAGGCATTGTTAGAATAGAGCATGGTCTTGTCCTAAGTCAATAGGACTTTTAAAAATTTTCCGAAAAAAATTTCCATAATTTAAATGGAAAAATCCCGTTTGTAATAAGTTAGTCATCTGGACCCCGTTTTCAGTGATTGAAGGCTCTAACCTTAAGCCAAAAATCATTCTTGATCGGCCAGCCAGTCAGATCCAACTTTCAGATCATCAATTGGACACATAACACTCAGTTTCTCAAAAAAGTCAGTTTTGGGGAAAAAATGATTATTTTGGAGAAAATCAAAACTCTCCAAATTAATCCAAATTCAACGAAATAAAAGGCTAAATGACATGGCACGGAGCATTTATGATGATTCCAATCAATATTGGTCAATTTCAGGTCAAGTATCGGAGTGTAGCAGTTGAACTATCAGTCAAAAATTTGTCCTCTTTGGTCAAATCCGTTTTTGGTTGAAGTGTGGGTTATCTATTGGTTGGGTGATTATTACGAGGGAGGATGAGCCACCTCACCCCCCCTCATTACTCCAGCACTCAGTTGCAGCTCAGTTCAACTCCAAATAATCATGTCGAGCTCATTCAATTACTCCAATGTTACTCTTAGTATGGTTTTAGGGTTTTAGCTTGATCTCATTGTATAAATAGAGGCTCCTTCAGCTCTATTCGGATGGAGAGTTTGGCACAGAAATTCTGTTGGATTTTGTAAGCTTCTTTTGTTAATAAAATATTGAGACTTTGGAGGTCATTCGATGGGCTTTTGGCATTGTGTCTTTGTCCTATGTGAAGTAATATCTCTTTCACCCTACCCTTGTATTGCAATTTGATTATTATGTTTATTGAAGATTAACAATCTAGTACTTAGGCTTCTAATCAAATTTGCATTGAGTGTTTGTGTCTTCAGGGATTGCATCTAGTAGGAGCTCTCGGCATTTAATACCTTCACCATACAAATGTTCCATTATTAATATATTTTGTTTGCAGGGTTGCAAGCGGTTCCGGATCTTTCTTGCCTTCTCCAACAAACTTCAAAAAATTATCCTGGTTATGTTGGTTACTACAAAGCAGATCTACATTTTTGCAGGTTTTATCCTATCGATGTGCTTTCCAAGTAATGTAAGTAATTCTCAATTTATTCACATTTCTAGATCTTGCATTATGATTGGCTAAGTAGATCAAAGATTCATACTTTGATCTATTTGTTGGGTTTAGATCTACTATCTTCCAAATCTTTAACTTTTATTAGATCTAAGATCCTGGTCTCATTTCAAGTTTGTAAATCCATCTTTCTTTTTGCCTTGGAAAACGTGCATGATTTTTCTCGAAAAACGTGCAAATTTTCCACTTCTATGCTTGTTTCTTTTTTTGTGATTTTTTACTTTTTTTTAATTCTAGAAAGTCATAAAATCAGAAATTTTTTCGAAAATTTTCCATAAAAGTTAATTTTTTAAGTTTTTTTTTGTACTTTTTCTCGAAAACCGTGCCATTTCAAGCTTGTTGTTTTTTGGCTGATTTTTGACATTTTTATGCTATTTTTTTAAATCTGAAAATTAGTCTAAAAATCAGAAAAAAATTTCAAAAATTTAAAAAAAATAATAATAATAATAATTTGACTTTTTCTCGAAAAACGTGCAATTTTGTACTTGCCATTTTTACTGATATTCTACAATTTTCTGTTATTTTTCAGATTCTGGAAATTAGCCTAAAATGTTAAAAAATCTTTAATTTTAAATTAGCAAAAGGTCTGAAGTCGTTTCGTCAAAAATCGTGCATTTTACATAAAAATCGGTGAGCTTGCCTGGTCCTTTCCAAGTCTTGATTTTGGGTCTCATTCCGTTGTTTTGGTCTTTTGTTTCATCTCATAAGGCACTTGTCTTCCCATCCACTTAATCTTTTTGAATCACAAGTTAAATTTGGTTTCCTAACACTCTTACTAGTCCTTGTTTAGAGCTCTTATCCACAGGTGAACTAAAAGCAAAACCAAACAAGAAAGAACAAGCAGAACTAGATCCAAAGACAAGAATCCAAAACCAAAAAGAAGTCATTGTCCTTTGTGCAAACTGATAAGAGTTTTTCATTTTAACTTAAGTTAGTTCTCAAAAGTCCTTACAAGGGTTAAATTCCCAAGGCATTTGTACTTCATTAATAAAACAAGGCAAAGTGGGATAAGGCCTCCCATACTTGGTTTTTTTTTCCCATTTGAGGAAGAGTGCTTTTGTTCTTAGCTTAGATTTAGTTCAAGTACTTAGAGTAATTTCATTTTTTGCAAAGTAGATACTAATTGTTAGTTTAGTCATCTCATATTTTGTTTATTTAAACTACATCATCTTTAGGTTCTTATTTCAAGTTGCTTGTCTTTTAAAAAAGAACTAAAGTCTCTTGAACTTGCCATAACACAAGTCAAGAGCACTCTCTGTCGGAGAGCATTCCCACTGCATTATCCTTGCATCAAGCATATAGTTTAGTTAAAGTCTCTTGAACTTCCATCATAAGACGAAGTCAAGAGCGCTCTCTGTCGGAGAGTTGAACTGTGTGCTCCTAATAATAAAATCTTTCCAACTTACATTTCCCCACTTAAAATTTATCTCGTTGCTATCCCTCACCTAGTATGCTTTGCCGACCCTAAAAAGTTGGACTCGTACTCAAAACAGTGATCGGATTTGTTAATCTTGCAAGTGATAACTTAATAGAACTTTCACCCCATAACCAACGCACCGCCGTTGTCTCGATAAATACTCAGGTAGTAGGCAAATTCCAAGTGTGGGCGCCGGGCAACCCAATCTGGACACTCGCTGGTTAAATTCTCTGAACGCCTAGCTTGTGATTCCAGACAGGTCCGTCATGTCTTCGAACATATCCACTGAAAGTATTTCCAGTTAGGTTTCCTAGACACCTTAAGCAAGATCATCTTTAAAAATTCTTAAAACTTACCAAGAGCACTCACATCACCTAATATTCACTAGTTTAATTTCTAGACTTATGTTTAATTCTCTAGCGCATTTCAGCTTCATTGACTCCATAAGGCACTGGTCCTTGCTTTAATTCACATAATTACATTATTTGATCAATTGTCTATGGTTTCTTATAATTGCTATCACTGAATGCTTAATTGAAGTCTAGAATTTAAACTTATCTTTCAATCTCTTGTTGCAACATGGATTGCTCTTTGATTTTGCGTCACACTTATAACAAGTATAACACCTTCTAATCATAATAACTCCTAAAATACACCCATCCACATCTGCAACCTTTAAAAATACTTTAACAACTTAAGAGCCATAGAAACTCTTTCGTAGGGACTACCTCCCTTGGCTTCGTTAGGAGTTAGCCGAAATGGAGGAGCTAGGAGTAGGTGACAGTACCTAGCTCTGTGCTGGCCCCCAAGGTCACACCTCTCCCACTTTCCTAAGTGAGGAGACAGCTTTTAATTGATTTCTGCTGCTGGTGTGCAATCGGCAGACAACAGGAATCATTTCTTGTTTCAGTTTGGTTCATTCGATGGAGCGTCAGGATATGGTGGCATTGCTTGAGGACAAGCAATCATTGGGAAGGAAGGATTGTAATGTCCCAATTTTAGGGTTACCTACTTTGCAATTGGGATAACTTCTAGGGCTATAGTTAATGAAGAAAGGGAATCACTATTGCTGTCAATTAGCCTAGAAAAGTTGTTTATCTCTAGAAAATCGACTAATGGCATGATGGATGGTATTAAGTGTTCCATGGTATTGCCCATGGTATTGGAGTCCAGAGAAAGTTTAAAAGAGGTGCAATGCATCATTGGGGGGTATCTTGATTTGATATTGATTTCTTGTGACTGCCTGGGGGTTTGTCCAAAATTTTGTTAGGATTTGACAAAACCCTTCCATTGTTGGTTTGGTTTTGGTGGTGCAACATATCCATCCTAGATAGACAAGGACGAGAATCCATTCAAGATCTTCGCTAGAGATTCATCTTTTGGTTTGGCACCATCTTGGAGAGGGTTTGAGGGCAGGAGTTAACCATTCTGCACTTTGAGGAGGACCACACAACAGCTAAAGAGTATTGGCCATCATTTCCAAGTTTCATTGTTGATGTTTGTTTTGAGAGCATTGTAGCTGCTAGAACAGCCATTAGATAGTTGTACTACTGTCGTCTATCATTCATAATAAAATGCCAATATTGTTCTTCTCATTTGTGTGTACTTGGAATGTTTACAAAATGTTTGATGAAATATTTTATTAAGAATGCAAGGGTGTTGAAGGAAGGTATGATTGCAAAGCGATTGTTAAAAGCACACAACCAAACACTACCGTGTTGTTAGGATATTTAGACACTTAGGAGTTAGTTAAGATCAACTTGTGTAATATATCCGTTAGGTAAAAGTGTGTTTCTTTAGTATGCATTAGTATGCATTTGTAAATATTCTAATCCGACGGTCACGATATGTTCTAGACATAGAGTGATCCGACGGTTCAACTTCTCTTAGATCATACCTACCATTGATCCGTGGCTTAACACCCGATTGGTCTATGATCTCTATTTAAAGAGCATAGAGGGTCCTTGGCTAGTTGATCGATTATGAGAAGCTCATGTAACTTTCTTTCTTTTGCATAATAAATTACTCCGAGTAGCTATTTGGCCGGGGCCGTGGACTGTTTCCCTCTCGAGGGTTTTAACCATGTGACAAACATTGGTGTATTGATCAGTGATCTGTTTGTGTGAAGCGGTTGTTCTTGGTGTTCGGTCCTTTGGGAGTACCCTGTGTACCCTAACATGGTATCAGAGCTTTTATGAAGAGCCGCTTTCGGTTTTGATCAAGATCTGGAACCGGTGTTGCCGAAACTTTGAAAGGGTTTCTGGTTTTTGGATTTTCTGTGCATTTGTGGCCTATGGGAGCTGTTCCATTGCGTCCGGAGCGCCGTTTCCATTTGGAAACAATTTTCGTTTCACTGAAAACCGTTTCCGTTTGCTCCAGAAAGACCCATTTTGGCAAATCTGAAGGTATAATGTTACAGTGACGGATTTGTTTTTTTTATATCTTTCATATATTTATCAGTTTATTATTAGATCTTTTTTTTTGTTTTAGTCTCGGACTGTTGCCTTCCCTGGCTGCGTATGCTCTTTGCCGTGCACCTTGCGTGATCGCGGCGAATCAGAAACAGTGAGGGAAAAAAAATTTCTTGTCTTCTCGGCTACGTATGCTCTTTGCCGTGCACCTTGTGCGATCACGGCAAATCAGAAACAGCGAGAAAACTTTAAAACGTAGACTTTCCGGGTAAGCTAACCAAGATCTAACCCCATTGTGTGGAAAAAGTTTTTTTCGTTTTTTTTGTGATTTGCAGGAAAAGAAAGCAAGCACGAAAAACGAGAGAGAAGAGTATAAATAAAAAAATAAAAAAAATAAAAAAACCCCTTCCTCTTTCCATAGTTTTACATACCTTTTAAACTTAGCTCACTTGGTCCAAAGTTGCTTTACATCTTGATAAGTCTTGAGTTCAAGTCTCATCAAGTTACTTTTTAGTGCATGCAATTTCTATTTTCAAGTTACTTTATTGTAAAAGTGCATCTCACATTAATAAAATAAAATAAAAGTGAGTCACTTAAGTCTTTTAAATTATTGTCGCACTATTTAAAAGTACATTATTGTAAAAGTGAACCTCACTTATTCTACAAAAGTGATTCACTTCAAAGCAACTTTATTGTAAAGTGATTGTCAAAGGTAGATCTTTGGAAGAGGGGGGTTCTTTTTTAGTTGGTCAAGTTAATATCTGCCACATCACTATTGGGGACATCTTCAACATTTCCTTTGATCAAGGATAACTTCATCATCCAGAATCCGTTTTAAGTGTCGTTTTTTTTAAAACCACATTTTTTTTGAGCTCTTTGCATCCAGATAGTTTGTTTTTGTTCTTTCAGCCATTATTTTACAGTATGGCCGCCCCTTGTGATATTATACTTACAAGTTCAAACTATTTCTCATGGAAATCTCATATGGAAGATGTTCTGCGAAGTAGAGGACTTTTCAGGATAACCTCAGGGAAAGAAACAGAACCCACTGATGATGATAAGAAAATTAAATGGGCAAATAGATGTGATGAAGCTCGTTGATTGATTGGTATGTCAATCTCTACTGATTTGCGATTCCATATATCTGGGATTGATGAACCTGATC
>LPNX011163478.1:83680-130884 GCA_001517045.1 Pseudotsuga menziesii | reverse complement strand
TCCCCTGAAGTAGATGCCACCTTGTATTGTCAGCTTGTT
This sequence comes from Pseudotsuga menziesii, assembly GCA_001517045.1. Classification (NCBI taxonomy): domain Eukaryota; kingdom Viridiplantae; phylum Streptophyta; class Pinopsida; order Pinales; family Pinaceae; genus Pseudotsuga; species Pseudotsuga menziesii. Next base: position 130,845 of record LPNX011163478.1, on the reverse strand, counting down.
GGTAGTCTTTTATACTTGACTCATTCCCGTCCTGACCTTTCCTTTGTCGTTGGTCGTGTTGCCTGTTACATGCAAACTCCTCACTGGAAAGCAGCAAAAAGAATACTTCGATATATTCGAGGTACAATTCAGTTTGGGATTCATTACAGTACAGGGGGGAAATCTTCGCTGGTTGGTTTCACTGATTCAGATTGGGCCGGCGATCCTGATGATCGAAAGTCTACTGCAGGTTATGTTTTCAGTCTGGGATCTGGACCTATCACTTGGGCTTGTAAGAAACAACAAGCTCTTGCTCTTTCTTCAGCAGAAGCAGAATATCGAGCCGCAGTTAATGCCAGTCAGGAAGCTTTATGGCTTCTACAGATCCTTTCAGAGTTTGGATTCGAGCAGCAGCAGCCTACTCCACTTTGGTGCGACAATCAAAGTGCCATCAAGCTTGCCAAAGATCCAATTCTACATCAGCGCAGCAAACACATTGAGCTACACATGCACTTCATCAGAAATCTTGTTCATGATCGTGTTATTGAAGTGCTCTATTGCCGTACAGATGATCAAGTTGCAAACATCTTCACTAAGTCTCTTACAAAAGCGAAGTTTTGTAAACTTCGGTCTATGTTAGGAGTTCAAGAATGTGTCCTTAAGGGGGGATAGGCTCTAATGCCTCCTTCCTTCTCCTAATAGTGTCACTTTTGTAAATCCTTCAATCCTATCCCAAGTTGTTCTTAAGGGGGGATGTTAGGATATTTAGACACTTAGGAGTTAGTTAAGATCAACTTGTGTAATATATCCGTTAGGTAAAAGTGTGTTTCTTTAGTATGCATTAGTATGCATTTGTAAATATTCTAATCCGACGGTCACGATATGTTCTAGACATAGAGTGATTCGACGGTTCAACTTCTCTTAGATCATACCTACCATTGATCCGTGGCTTAACACCCGATTGGTCTATGATCTCTATTTATAGAGCATAGAGGGTCCTTGGCTAGTTGATCGATTATGAGAAGCTCATGTAACTTTCTTTCTTTTGCATAATAAATTGCTCCGAGTAGCTATTTGGCCGGGGCCGTGGACTGGTTCCCTCTCGAGGGTTTTAACCACGTAACAAACATTGGTGTATTGATCTGTGATCTGTTTGTGTGAAGCGGTTGTTCTTGGTATTCGGTCCTTTGGGAGTACCTTGTGTACCCTAACACGTATTGCTTATATCTGCATTGTGGATACTACAAAGCATGGCAAGAACAACATCATGATGCCAAGATAAATCATAGTCTCCATAGGTGTCAATCCTGCTAACCCCTACCATTTTTTATGAAAATCACAAGTACTAGCCTCGTACAATATAAGGCGTAAAATGAGGCACATCCACCTTCACCAGAGGTTAAATTGGCCCTATGCTCTTCCCCATATGTTTAGTAACTATACATTTGAAGATGATGAATAAAGAGTGATGGAAGAACATAAAAAAATCTTAGATGCCAAAATTCATAGTCTATTAGAGATTGGAGTGACCAACAAATAGTCATGATAGAAATATTTTCACCCCATAATGATGAAGAAGAGGCCTTCCATCAGTAGAAACGACCAAACAAATTGGAAGTCTCAAAGAAAATAGTATTAAAATGGAAAACTACTCAAAAGAATGTCTAATATCCCATGGAATACCAAGTACTCCAATTCATGGATGGACTAAAACCACACATTAGAATAATTAGGTATGTCTTGTAAATTATTTGACTAGTGAAGCAACTAACCAATAGATCAAAAAATAATGTGATCCTAGATCAAGGAAACATAATTAGCTACAAATTAATTTCAAAACAAGGAACATAGTTCTTACCAAACCAGCAATCTTGAACTTGTCAAATTTTACCGCTACCTTCTTTCCACTGAGAGGGGTTAAATTTGCTGTTACCTGGAAAGATTATATAATATAAGCATGCTTATCACTATTGCAACAAGAATCAATTTAAAAGAAACAAGAACAGAAAAATAAGACAATCAAACTATTCAGTAATATCAAATTAAATTGGAGAAGGAAGACAATGATGGAGTAGGTTCCAGTAATTAGAACACACACACACACACACACACAGGTTTTGATCCTGTTTTGCTCCTTGTACACACTCTTCCTTGTATATATCTCTGTTCTTTGTATATATTCTATGTTAATATACGAAGTACTTTTCATAAATAAAAGTAAAACACGCACACAATTTTGCCAAAACTATAAAATTATTTGGAACTATAAAAAAACACCATTAAAGGTCTATGGATGCACGTAACTCGTCCAAAAGTCAACATTTAAAAAACAGCCCACCATTAACTCAAGTGAATTGAAGCATAAAAATAACAGAAAAGTTCAAGTAAGGTGAGTTGGTCTTCAACTTTGATTTCAGATTAGAGTTCAAAGCACAAATAATGTAGAGAGTATGAGACTCTTCTTCTTGGGATGGAAATTGCTAAAGACATGAAGATCAAAGTATTAAAGATAAAGGGAGATTCAGACTTAGCAATCCTTCAGGTAAAAAACAAATTTGCATGTAAGAATGAAAGACTAAAAAAGTACAGAAATACAGTTTCGTACAATGGAATATTTTGATGCTTTATCCTTGTAAGAAATCCCGAGAGAGTTGAATGCTCAAGCAGATGACTTGGAATATCCGCCTCTACATTTTAGCCTGGTCCAGGATTATTGAAAGGCCATGGAAAAATGGAAGCATTCTGCAGGCCTTCTATCCCAGATAACTTCAAGCATTGGCAGGTTTTCAGTGATGATAGCCAGGTTTTCAGATTTTTGAACAGCTTAAGTGAAGTATGGCTTCCGGGTTCACTGCAGTAGACATTTTAAGTGTCGACGTTTTGAACCTATATCAAGGTTCATCATCAGGACAAAGAACCCAAATGAATCTAAGAACAGAGATAGCTTAAGTGAATTTACAAATTTTGAGGTTGATTGGCAAGAAGAAGGACATAAGTATCCTGATGGGTCAGACCCTAAAGGAAAGACTCTCCCTAGAGGATTCGTTCCTTTAGAGCAGATGTTTAATAGACATGACATGTATAAACTTTAAAGGAAAGAAAGACATGGTTAAGCCTAAGGATTACTTTGAGGTAAATATTCGATCCATGACAAACGCCAAGATGATCAAAAGCAAAGAGGGTACCTCTGAGCAGGAAAAGGAAGACTCAGTCAAATTGGTTAGAGAATGTAGAGATGTGTTTGCCTTCATTATGATGAACTTAAGGCATATAAGGTAGATGTCATGCAACACACTTTACCAATAAAGGAATCTAAGGATTTTAGACATAAATTGAGGCAAATAAATCCTAAGTTAGCCCCCCTTATTCAGAAAGAGCTTCAGAAAATGTTAGCACCTGGGATAATTACACCTACACGACATTCTTCTTGGTTATCCAACTTAGTGGTGGTCAGGAAAAAGAACAGTGAAATCAGAATGTCTATTGACTTCAGGAATCTGAACATTTCTTGTGAGAAGGATAATACCCTCTTCCGAACATGGAGTATCTGCTTCAAAGATCATGTCTTTGCTTGATGGATTTTTAAGGTATAACCAAGTCTTGGTTAAGAAAGAGGATCAGCATAAGACAACCTTCACAACACCTTGGGGGACTTATGAATACTTGAGAATTCCTTTTGGTCTTTTAAATACAGGAGCAACCTTTCAAAGGGAATGGATTTTGCCTTCAAAGATATAATTGGAAATATTTTTTAAACTATCAAGACGACTTAACCGTATGTTACCGACTAGGTTGCATCTAGTTGGACTTTCAGTGAGCCGCCAAAGATGAGCAAATAATTGTTCATACCTCGCGGGGAGTTGTAAAAAATGTGCTAGCATGGGTTTTTTGTAAAGAACTTCACTTCCTAGAACTTACACATCAATCTGGGTATTCCATTTCCAAGGTGTTTTTTCCTTGTTAATTATATGTTGTTGAATAAACGACTTAGAATTTTCAAGTTTTTCACCGCTTCTCCAAAGTTGGAATGGTCATCTTGATGGTTAGGCCTTAGGAGGTTATTAAAGTTCATGGGTCAGAGTATATGAACATGGTAGACGTTATAATTGAGTCATATGGACATGTGCTAGGTCCCCCTAGATTTTATTTCATGTTTTGAGAAAAATAATTTTTCCTGTAAACTTAGGCTATTTTTTAATAGTTTAATTGGGAAAATTATTGATGTAATAAAAGTGTGGTTAGAAGTCGTATTTTGCCATCGGGGTGCTCGTTTCCTAACTCAGAGCACCCGTTGTACCCTTTGTTACCAACTATTTTGTACAATAGTTGAACTTCCTATTGAGGCACCAGTTATCCAGCATGATGAATGCTCATCTCCAGAGTTTAGAAGTTCAGTGTGTTCCAGAGTTAGCCAGTTTTTGGCTTAACTGTTTATTTTTTGTAAAATACATGTTCATACCCCCTTGGGGAAATTGTAAAAAATGTCCTAGCATTTAAATTTTTATAAAAGGCTCGGCTTCCCAGACTTAGGCATCAAGTCGACTAGCCCAGAGTGTTTTTTTCCTTGGTTATTATTGGTTGTTGAACAAACGACCAACAATTTCTGATTTTTTCACTTGCACCTCCAAAGCTGGGGTAGTTGTCTTGATGTTTCGGCCTTGGGAGGTTATTAGAGCCTTCGTGTCAATGTTTTTTGTCATGCTAGGCATTTCGATTGAGTCGTATAACATGCACTAGGTACCCCTAGAGTTTCGTTTGATTCCGAGAAAAAATAATTTTCTCCGTTTTTAAGCCATTTTTTAATGGTTTGAATGAGAAAATTCAAAATGTCAAAAAAGAATGATCCAGAGTCCGTTTCTGGCATGGTTGGGCTCATTTTCAAGCCCGAAGCAGCGTCTTTACCCCATGGGCCGCTTTCACCATCAATCGAGCAGCCAGAACACCCCGTGAGGCAGTATTTGACTAAAAATGCATCAAGATGGCATTTTAATGCTAAAAATGGACATTTTGGCACTTGGTCAAATTATTAAAAAAAAAGTCAAATAATTATATTTTATGGTGAAAAGATGACATGGCATGTGGGTCCAATTAAGTTACGACTCCCTTCAAGTGAGTTGGCACCAAAACTTTGGATAAAAAACAATCAAGTTTTAAATTCATGAAAAGAGAAATCGTGAGTATGGTGCATAAGGTTCACGCTAGTGTGGAATGAGTGGGTGATCAGTGGGTGATGAGTGGGATTGGGGTGACCCATCCACACTCTTAAAACATTATCTTTCCATAGTGTATTCCATGCACAGCGAATTGTTCAAAATAAAGGGTGACGTGAAGGAGAGCTCACGCTAGCAAATGGGTGGATACAAATGGCATTAAGTGTGGTCCCCTTCACATTATAAATTATTGTATCATCCCACTCGCGAATGATGGAGATTAACGTCAACCCAAGATTGAAGCTCACATGTGGAAAGTTTGGTGGAACTGTGGCTTGCCAAAGTGGACGATTTCCTTGATTTATGGCCACCAATGGCTCGGCTCTCTTCAAATCTCAGTGTTTAGCAAATCACGGCTCCCTTCAGCTCAGTCGTATCCATTTCAAAGGTTCACGTGTTTCACACTTGGCAGCGTTGTATTTGATGGTTAATGCTTCCAATGAAGGGTTGGGGGTGGTTTGCCAAGGTGGAGGCCACTCCCCATCGACTTCAATGCAGCTCATATTGTTTGTTGGAGTTTGTACTCCAAGCCACCCTTTGATTGGATTATGATTGAGAAGTCGATTTGCTATTGGCTCTCTTCAAGTGCCAGTTTTGTTTTAGGTTTTAGGCTGTTAGCTTTTGTATAAAGAGAGGTGCTTTGCACTCTCTTAAGATGGGAATTTTTGCATAGAAACTCTGTTGGATTTTCTAAGCTTCTTTTGTTAATAAAATACTGAGACTTTGGAGGTCATTTGATGGGCTTTTGGCATTGTGTCTTCATCCTATGTGAAGTAATATCTCTCTCACCCTACCCTTGTATTGCAATTTGATTATTATGTTTATTGAAGACTAGCAATCTAGTACTTAGGCTTCTAATCAAATTTGCATTGAGTGTTTGTGTCTTCAAGGATTGCATCTAGTAGGAGCTCTCGGCATCTAATACCTTCACCATACAAATGTTCCATTATTAAAATATTTTGTTTGCAGGGTTGCAAGCAGTTCCGGATCTTTCTTGCCTTCTCCAACAAATTTCTAAAAAGCTCTTTCTGGTTACTTGGTTACTATCCTCTTTGTGATTTCTTCCCCGTCTTCAACACCTTATTCTGATCAACTTCTTGCTCTTGTCCATCCTCTTCTCCTAGCCTTCTCCCTCTCTTTCGCTGCCCCATTTTTACTGTTTGCTGCCCTATTTTTTACCCTATTTGCTGCCCTATTTTTTTTGTTTTGTTGTAGCCAACTATCATTTTTGTTGACTTCCCTCCTCCGTCATTGTTTTCAGCCTCTTCCTTCACTTTTTTGCAGCGTTCTTTACTGTTGTTCGCTCCCCCTTTTTTTTTCTTTTTTCCTCATTTATTTCAGCCCTCTTTTTGCTCAATTGTACCTTCTCCTTCTTTCCCACTTTGCATGTAAAATCTTGCATCTAGTTTTACTTCGAAAAAGTCCAAAAAAAAACTTGTATTTAAAAGTAGTTTGCGCTAGATCTCATTTCTATAAGTTTTAGATACATAAAGTTTATGCATTGTTAGATTTCTTTCTAGTTTCATTTCCTAGTTTGCATCTTAGATTTAAGTTTGTAGATCTTAATCTTAGATTAGTTTCAAGTTTGATTTATTTTGCTTATGACTAATGGGTGCATGAGTTGTTTGGATTTTTGTTTGTTGTAGGTATTGAGAGGAGAATATAGTGCAAAGGTGAAGCAAAGAGAGACTTGAACCTAAAACACTTGGAGATTACCCAAAGAATAAAAGAAACACATCAAGAAACCATAAGGAAGATCCATAACCCAATGAAGATGGTGCTAAACAAGAAGATCTAAAGCTTCTCGTTCTCCTTTTTGTAAAAGAAGTCATAAGACTTCTTGTTCCAAGCTTTTGCTTACTTTCAGTTCCCAAAAGGTTGAAAATCCTCAATATTGTACTTAATTAATAAAAAGGCTAAGTGAGATAAGGCCTCCCACACTTTGTGTTTTCCTTCCCCCATTTGGGGAAGAGGCTTGGGTTGTCTTTTTGTTTGGTTATTAGCATGCTTAGAGTAGTTTCATTTTATGCTCAGAATACTAGTTGCTAATTCAATTTATTTTTGCTAGGTTAGTTTCTTTCAAGTCATTGTTTATTAATTTTTTTTGAGCTATCACTTGGTTTCCGCATTTACAATCTGCTTGTCTCTTAAAAAGAAACCAAAGTCTATTGAACTTGCCATAACCCAAGTCAAGAGCACTCTCTGTCGGAGAGCATAGTTACATTGCATTTTTCTTGCATTAGGCATATAGATTAGCCAAAGTCTCTTGAACTTCTGTCATAAGACAAGGTCAAGAGCACTCTCTGTCGGAGAGGTTCATCTGTGTGCTCATAATTAATAAAATATTTCCAACACACATTCCCCATAAAATTTACTTCGTTGCTTTCCATCACTTAGTATGCTCTGTCGACCTTAAAAAGTTGGTTTCGTACCCAGAACAATGATTGGAAATTGTTAATCTTACAAGTGATAACCATAATAAAATCTTCACCACCATAAACCAACGAACCGACGGTGTTTCAAGAGATACTCAGGTAGTGGGGAAATTCCTACTGGTGGCGCCGGAAATCACCGTTGTCATAGAGTTCTAGCTTGCTGGTTAAATCCTCTGGACACCTAGCCTCGAATACTGGACGGTCCATCGAGTCACCAAGGGGAGCCACTGAAGGTATACTTTTCCGGTTGGACTCATACCTTGCCTTTTTCTTAGCCATAATAATCAACATCACTAAAAATTTATAAAATTTACAAAGAAAACTTACAAAATGATCTCACAAACACACTAAACGCTGGTATCTTTGCATCCCAAGCACTACAATCTTGACTCCGTTACCCATCGGATAAGGCACTGGTCTTGTGCTCATTTCATTTATATATCTGAAGTGCATATTTTATTTCATTATGGATGCCTTTGCTTAAATCAATCAATTGTGTTGTCCTTAAATTATTGCAAGTATACCTTTGTGCTATTTAAAATTTAAATCTGTGATCTTTTCACCATAATAAACTCCTAAACAGCACCCATCCGCATCACCATACACCAAAAAACACTTAAAATACATTGAGCCATAGAAACTCTTTGTTAGGGACTACCCCCCTTGGCTTCGTTAGGAGTTAACCTAAACGGAGGAGCTAGGAGTAGGTGACAGTACCTGGCTCTGTGCTTGCCCCCAAGGCCACACCTCTCCCACTTTCATAAGTGAGAAGACGGCTTTCAGAAAATTTCTGCTGCTGGTGTGCATTCGGCGGACAACACCCTTAAACCCATTTTTCCTAAGTTTTAAGTGATAAATTTATCACTTAAGTCAAAAATCTCCAAAAAATAAAAAAATCAATTAAAAAATTAAAAATTAATTAAATTGGAGAGTATCAAAAATCCTAAATCAGTCAATTCTTATCTGATTTGATTGAAATCAGTCTCTATCGACTTCCTCGAGTAAATGCGAGTTCACTCCCTATCAAAAACGTGAGCTTTAGTGATGATATAGGCATCTGCAAGTTGTTCAGGGATTGGAGCTTGCGCCCTCTCTCTGGGATTGGCAAGTTGGTTGAAGTGTCAATTGGTTATTGGGTTGGTGATGGGTAGGTGGAGAGGTGGTGCCTCTCATAGGAGATGGCGCCTACCACTATCACTCCCACCTTAGTGTAACTCATGTAAACTCTTCTTCTCTCCAGTTTGATGCCCCCTCATCTGCCAGTGTTAGCTTGCACCCCCTTGGGCCTCTCTGGCTATAAATAACTCCTTGCTCTCCCCCATTCAAACTAGTTAGAGTTTATTGAGCAATGGCTGGAGAATTGTAATTGTTGTACTATCTTTTGATATTGAGAAATAAAGAGGCTTTAGAGGTCCATGTTGTGTGATGTTATCAATTGAGTGGATCTATTATCTCGATTTCATGAGGTAACCTGTATTTGGTCTTTGTGCACTTGTTTTATGAAAATCTAGCCTACTGGAAGGATTGGTATCAATTTTGTAAGAAGGATTGCTACAACTTGTTTGATTTAGTTAATCTTTTATTTGCAGTAAGTTAGAGATTCAAGATTTATATGTATCATTTGTTTATGCTCATATTTTCTTGGTTTCTATCTTGTTCCATTTCTAGATTTAATGTGTTGTGTGCAAGTATGTTGCTAGTTGCAGGTTACCCAATTTGAAGAAGCAGGGAGCTTGCCTGCTCCTGTTCTTTCAGATCTCTTACGAAAGATAAAACCCTCAGTGTCCAACACGTCTAAACCTTCGAAGTCTTCTTTGCTCAAAGATCCACGCTGCTCTTCTCTTTCTCTTTATACCTTCTTTTCGTTGGTTACTATTTTAAATTGCAAATCGAATTAGATCTATCATTTTAGAAGGTTAAAATCACATTTAGATCTAGTTCCTTTCGAAAATGCAAATAGAAGCTAGTTTTTCCATAAAGAAGTTTCATATGCAAGCTAGATCTAGTATATAGATTCTTTTGTTTCTTATCTTCTTTCTTGTTAAGATCTAAAGGCTAGGATGAAAATTTCATTTTCCGATATTTAAAAAAAATTGCAAGATAAGAGTGTTTTCCATTGGCTGCCCTAAAACTGAGCCAAGATCCACAAAAGGACTTGTCCTTTGGTATTATTTTGTTAGTTCTTTAAAGTAGTTTGACTTAAAAAAATTCTACGATTTTTCGGAGATTGTTCGAAGACACTCTTAAAGTGTCTTTGAGCATCTTTTGTATTTGATAGCTTGCTGATTTTTTGCAAGCATAACAAAAAGGAGAAGGAAACTCTGGTCGTTTTGCGGGAAAATGAACCATTAAGAGCTCAACAGAGTTCCCCTTTCACCAAAAATCTTTTATTTTCTATTATTGTAAGCCTTTGGATCCTGATTTGTGGACCAAAGTGCATTCTTTCATCATTGTAAGAACTAAATAAGGTTTAGAGTAGGCTCACCATAGCCCACTCTCCATCCCCCCTGGGGGGATCCACGTCGAAGCAACATTTTTGAGATTTGTGACTTTTAGCTACTTTATTTTGTTTTTTTTGCTTATGCTTTATTTCGGTGATTAAAGTAAAAGAAATACTTACCCCACACTCTCCTGAGTATCCTGAAAAGGGGAAAGAGATTCGTGGTAGAATTTAATTAGAAAATCTTTCCTTATGTTTTTGCAGTATTTAAAATAACCCCCCTTGCTCTCCCAAGTACGGTTCATGGAAAAGGGCTTGCCCGAGTACTAAACCTGGAAGAGATTCTTGGGATTGCATTTTCTAATCAGACAAAATACGTTCAAAAATCCTTAAAATTAACAAGGCACTCATCCTTGTATGCTCTACTTCCACTACAACTTTGTCTGATCAGGTGGTTGTATCAAAAAAGGATTTGGGTGACTAGTAATTAGTTTCATCTTTTAATAAATCTCCTGAACAATGAAAATCCAGTGTTGTGTTTTGGTTCGTGTGGGGAAATTGAGCAGAGGAAGCGGGAACAACTAAAAAGTGACCATGTGTCCTGTTAGGCTACATCCTTGTTGGTGTAGTGTTGAAAATCCCCCCGTGACTCCTGTTATCACGAATCTTGTAGTTGCCCCGTGAGATTATCCTATTCAAGACACCAGAGGAAAGGCAACCAAAGTTGTGACCTACAATATCCAAGACTTCTGAAAGAACTCAGATATCACACTAGTCAAGGATACTAGCACTCTATACCCAGTGAAAACACAAAGCCCAGGGGGTGTCCCTATGACCAAGAAACCCTAAAACAAGGAAATGAATAGATAGTCGAGGGAATCTTGGTAGAATCTCTTAGTGGGATAGTTAATTTAGAGTTTAGAACAATCACCAAGAGATTTAGAGCATCCAGATAAAAAGCCCCAATTTTACCTTAGGGTTTAAAGCAGAAAAAATGGGATCTAAGGCAAAATGAGAAAATTTAATAAAATTGGATACTCAAAGTGATTGTTGGATGTGAGATTAGGCGAATAAAACTAAAACCAACAATACCCAGTTTGCGGTTTTTGAAATACCCACTTTCCTCAAGGGGGGCATTTTTCCCTAAGTAGCAGGCCAGTGCTTTGGATGGGCAAATGGAGTCCGATTGTGATGAAAATTAAAACTTGGGGGTTTTATGTTAAATCTGAAGTTGGTTTTATATTATATAGCTCGTCGTAAGCTAGAACCTATATATCTACGAAATGAGAGTTTTAATATAACAAAATGATGAGCAATGCAAATACAAAAAATAAAGGAAGAAAAACTTACATGCGAGACATAGCTGGATCTTGCAAATAAATTGAGGAATGATGAAGAATGCCACTTTCATGTCGAAATGAGCTTTTTCGAAGAAGATCTTGTTGTTATTGTGCCATAACTAGTCACCCTACAACCTCCCTCAACTTGCCAGATCAGAGAAAAATCAAATGATCAAACAAACGAACAAGATCTACAGAATACAGAAAATAAAGGGAATAAAAAATCATAAAGAACAAGATACCCCCTGATACGAACCCCCAAGAACTGAGACGAAGGTGAGTTGCCCCACAAAAACACCCTCTCTTCTCCTAGCACACCTCCTTTTCCTGCAGATGGAATGGGTAGAGAAAAAATGAAAGATGTATCCCGAATAAAGCTCAGTATAGAAGATTAGAAATAGCAAACATCAAATCATCAAACCATCACAAGATACATAGAGGAATAATCCCATACAAAAATATCTTTATTAAATTCTGGTGCCAAAGCTCATGAATTACAGTCGGGGGGTCACCTCTCTTAAATAGTTTGTGAGAGACGTAAACCCTAACTCACTTTTACATCCAATAGTTGAGATTAAAACATCATCAACGATGGAGATCAAAAATGCATAGATCATAACATGGATCAAGTGACTAAGTCAAAGAGGGGGCGCACTTTACTCAAGGACGCCTATCCTAGGTGAAAGTCGCGACCTAACATAAGATATGACATGATACAACATAAGAGGGGGTTGCTAGGGGCTTAATTCACCCTAGGCCCCTTTATGTTATCACATATATAGCAGCCAAGCTACCATATTCTATTTTTCAAATACAGTACATTTTTCAACCAGATCTCTTGCATATGAGATGCTGAGATGAGCAGTTTTGACAGATCATTATTTTGTTAGTGAACTATTATACTCTCCCATGTCAGGACTGAGTCTCAGGACACTCAGATTCGAGGACTGGTGTAGCTATTTAGTCATTTGCAGAGCAGTTAGTGATGCCCAGATTGGTGTTAGTGTTTTCTCATTGGACAAATGATGGTTCAGATGGATTATTTGCATGGTTATGACTCAGCATTTCTCATATTGTGTTATGGTTATCATTACTCTTATACTCATCTTTGTGACATATACTAGCATTTAGTGTCATGATCTGGCAGTCATAAATATATGGACTTGGATGTATTTGTATTATGTATTGATGTCCCTACTTAGACTTGGAAGTTCCTGATCTATACTCATTGGTTTCACCCTCCCTAGGGAGAATAGAGGTAGTCATTCCCACCATACTCTGGCTTGCTAGTGTTGGCTTCATTGTTCATTGTCTCCACCCATCCATTTCCTTCCAGTTTTGTTTTAACCCGACTTACTACTTGACTTGTGGCATGGAGGACCTTTCCCCGCTAGAACCTTTGTTGGACAAACCTCCCTGTTTATATTGTGTCTCGGCTCTGAGTTGGTGACAGAACTTGCCTTTGGTGAGTTGGATTGTATGCCTAAATCATTCTGGTCGGTTGTCCCGATGTTTGGCAATGTGCAGAACTCCCCCTGGTCACTTGAGATGTTGTTGGCTAAAACTGAAAGCTCATGTACTACTTGTATTAGAAATGTTTATATATGCGCTCATGGAAATTGTAAATTCTAAAATGTGTTTTTTAACATATGTGAGCAAAGGGCAAGAGCAATAAAATGCTAAAATACCCCGTGAAGGGTATAAGAAAAGGTCCCAAAAGCAATGGTTAAATATATGCTATATCCAAATATTACTGACCTTATAAATTTGAATATGTCTTGGATGAAAGCTGCACCCAGGTCAAACCCCAATGCCCCGGTGCTGAACAAGGAGGACGTAAAACGCCTAAAGACCCCCCACGGTCTACTACCCCTTCTAGCTTCCTGAGGTCACTGGTTTTAATTAACAGAAAAAATAGCAAGATGGATGCCTATTAAACTAAGACTCCTCTATCCCCTGTCGTATCTCGCAAGTACCCCGAAGGGTGATAACCGAGTAGAGGAACAGAGGCTAGTGAAGTTGTTGTTGGTTAATTTTAGGGGGTAAATTTTAATCTTGGTGATTAGCATACAAGGTTAATTTTATACTGTCAACGAGATCAACCAAGCGGTATCCCTTATGGGAGGTGCTGGTACTTGATCTTGGACTGAAAAATAAAATGTGTTTGATTTGTAGCAGAAAAAAGAATGTTGTTTTAATTAACTAAGCCCCCACTTCTCCTGCTTTTCATATCCAACTTGAAGTCCCTAAAGGGAGATGACAAGTGGATAGAGGATACACCGGAGAGGTGGGTTGTATGGTTACCCCTTCAACAGAAAATAAAACTTGAAAGGAAATGTAACTAGCTAAAGCAATGTCCTAACCGCACAACAATCTCTGTTACAGCGATGGTGGTCTGTAACAGAGATGGTGGGTAGACAGAAATAAATAAATAAAATGCTTAAACTATCCTCACAACAATCTCTGTTATAGAGATGGTAGTCTGTAACAGAGATGGTGGGTAAACGGAAATAAAACTTGCAATAAAATGAATCTAAGCAACTAGTGTTCTACTTCCTACTCTACTTCCTAATCTATTTACATATAGATTACAAGTGCCTTATAAACTTTTGTAGAATACCCCAAGAGAACTTCTCGTTGGGGTTTACAAATATTGGAAAAAAAGAGAGAAAAGTAAGGGTTTGAACCCCTTTTGGAACCGGTTGAAGGTTGAGGTATTTCTGGGCCAATTTGAGCAGCACCTCCCCTTCATCTATGTAAAACCTGTCACAAACCAGCAAGCTTTGCTTGCTAGAAATCACAGAAAACTCAAAGAAATTATCAGAAAAAAGTTAGTCCAAAAAAATCACTAATTTATGGCAGAAATTTGATTGAAAAAAGTAACTGAAATATGTTGTTTAGAGGGCTGAAATGACATATAAACAGCAGATTTAAAGCTTTATACTAATATATAATGGATGCAAGCCCTAAAACAAGGGTTATATTCACTATACAATGAATAAAACCCAATTATAGGAAGGAAAAAGGAAAATGGCCAAAATGTAAATTTGTAAAAAAAAACCCTTGAAGGAGCTCTTCTTAGCTTGGAAAACCTGTAAATAAACTTATGAGAGAGCTGCAAAATGTAAGCAAAGAGGTGAGTACCCAATAAATCTACCAAAATACTTTGATAAATCTTATTAAAAACTCACAAATGGAAGCAGAAATACTTCTACTTACAAATCCATCCACAAAATACTTTGTGGAGAGCTATCTAAGCTAATACAAATGCAGATCAAATAAATACACATACAAGTTATCTCACCAAAAGATGCATGAAATGTAGAATGACGGCACAATATCCCTCCAAAGTATTTTCTTGATTATGGCCCAACTAGGGCAAGATTTAAATACAAGAAAGCCTCTAGGGCTTGAGCAAAATAGCTAGGGCACAATGTAGAAGAAGAGAAGAGAGGTGAGACAATATTTTTGCAGTATAACAATAGCCTGAGAGAAGTTATCAAATGAGGGAGTGAGACCCTCATTATATAGTTGAGGAAGACCCCAACCCCTTGAAGATCAACGACCAAGATTAGATCTAGATCTAGATTAGATCTCCACCACTAGATATAGGGTATTTGAATTTTTACCACTCTCAACCAATCAAATAGCTTAGCAATCTTCTTAATCCATGGCGTGAGTGCTTGATCCATGTCTTAACAATTTTACACCCTTAGATCTAGGGTTTTGACCAAGGCGCCCCCTCTAAGATTGCTTTTGTGGGCCCAACCTAGGCGCCTCCTCTAAATTAGCGCCCACCTCCAAGTGTGGCGCCCTTCACCAAGTGTGGCGCCTCCTCTATCTTCATGTGACGCCTCCATTTGGGGGTTTTTATGTATGCGCCCCTTTTGGTGGAGCTTCTCCAATCTAGCGCCCCTCTTTATCTATGGTAGCGCCCTCCCTTTATGCATGTGACGTCTCACTTTATGGTAGCGCCCCCTATGTGGGCCTTTTCTCACATTGACGCCCCACTTAGCAAGGGCTTTAGCACCATGACTTGGCTCCTCTATATGTTTTAACTATTAGACTTAGGATAGAACTTAAAAATTCACTTTCTTTTAATTTTTAAAATTTTCCAATTTTTTACTTAGGAAAATTTAAAAATAAATTTCAAAAATTAATATTTTGGCCATGGGGGGTGGAAAAATTTTAAATAAATTTTCCTAGGCTTAGCAACCCCCAAACAAAATTACCATGGCATTATTTGATTTTTTCCTTCAAAATCAAATAATATGAATTTTTGACTTAGGGAAATTAATTAATTCCCTAGGAAAAATAGACCTTGCTTAGCCAAAAATGGTCTATCTTCTCAACCCCTTATCAGAATGACATGGGACTCGAAGCAGTGGCTTAGGGGGTTTCATAGCAATTTTACCTTGCATTCATAGCCCCTATTATAAAGTGTCAGTGCTTGAGCAATTACATTATTACATCAAAACTTAGTTAATTAACCACCAAGGGGTGAAATTAATTAACTAGAAAAAATTAATAAAAATACAACAACATAACGAAACTCCGCAAGACTCTATACAAATGTCTAGCATGGTCATGAATAACATTTTGAAACCTTAGCCACCCCATGGACTTGACTGTTAGAACGTCCGTCACCACTTTGGAGGATTTTGAGAGAAAAACCTAACCAATTAAAATCGTTAAAGAACAAGATCAATTGGAAGGGGAAAAAACACTCAATGAGGGGACTTCCCTAACAACCAGTTCCATGGTGTGGCATCCATATCATATGACCCACACTAGCACATATAATTACATTAATTTTCCCACGCAGGGGAGCGCATTTCGTTTTACAAAGGGGCAATTGCCCTGCAGAAGTGAAAAATCCTCAAATTTTTCCAAGGTACAATTTGTACAATTATGTACATCTTCATGTACATGGAGTTACCACCTAGTCGAAATAGGTGGGCAACAGTACCAAAGACGAAGTGAATCAAGAAGACAAGTCCAAAGACTTAAGGGGATTGAATAGGAGTGCAAAACAAGAAGACAAATACAAGCATAAAAACACATCCTTTGTAAAAGCCATTAAGGCTTCATTAGTTTTCATGCTTGCTTTTCAAGGGTCAAATTCCCAGAAGTTGTAAATCATTAACAGAAAGGCTAGTGGGGTTAAGCCTCCCACATTTTTCCTACTTCCCTTATTTGGGGAGAGTGTGTCTTTTGTTTTTCCTTGGTTAGATTAGAGTGCTTTTTAGAATTAGTTTATTTCCACTAATTGCTAGATTTGGTTTCCATCACTTGCATGCTATTCGCTTTATTACCAACTATTTTGTACAATAGTTGAACTTCCCATTGAGCCGTCAGTTATTGAGCATGATGAATGCTCATCTCCAGAGTTCAGAAGTTCATTGTGCTCCAGACTTGGCCAGTTTTGGCTAAGCCTTTTTTAATTTTTTGTAAATACATGTTCATACCCCCTTGGGGAAATTGTAAAAATGTCTTAGCATTTAATTTTTTTATAAAAAGCTTGGCTTCTTGGACTTGAGCATCAAGCCGACTAGACCATAGTGTTTTTTCCCTTAGTTGTTTTTGGTTGTTGAACAAACGACTAATAATTTCTGAGTTTTTCACTCGCACCTCCAAAGCTGGGGTAGTTGTCTTGGTGTTTCAGCCTTGAGAGGTTATTAGATCCATCGTGTCAGTGTTTTTTAACATGCTAGGCATTCGAATTGATTCGTATGAACATGTACTAGGTCCCCCTTAGAGTTTCGTTGGATTCCGAGAAAAATAATTTTTTCCGTTTTTTAAGCCATTTTTTAATGGTTTAAATGGAAAAATTCAAAATGTACAAAAAGTATGATCCGGACTCCGTTTTTTGCGTGGTTGGGCTCATTTTCAAGCTCGGAGCAACATCTTTACCCGCGGGCCATTTTCACTAGGATTCGGCCAGCTGAAGCGTCCCGAAAGACATCATTCGGCTAACTGAGCATCAGAGTGGCATTTTAATGCTAAATTTGGACAAAATGCACTAAAGTCCAAATTTAGAAAAGTCAAAATTAATATTTTAATGGTAGGTTGACTTGGCATATGGGTCCCCATTGATTTACAACTCTATTCCACATGATATGAGTTAAGAACTTTGGATAAAAGATTTGACACGCGAATTATTTCATGAGGGATGACGTGAAGGATGAGTATGACGTCAAAACTCATGACTAGCTAGATCAACCCTTGCATGCATGCGATTGGATGTGAGTAGGATGGGTGGATCCCCTCCACATGAAGAAATCATATGTTAATGGTTTAGCCTTGGTCCAAATTATGGTAGCGCATGGTAGAAAGTGGTTGGCGTCAACTCTCGTATGGCTCACGCTAGCGTGGAGGTGGGTGCCAATGGGGTGAGGATGGACCCCTCCCCCTTCATTATTTTAACCTTTGGTATCTCATACATTGGATTCGTGTTGAATTTTCAGCATTAGCATAAACTTTTAAAATTTGCAGATAAACATAAATAGATCAGCAGTGCAGTAAAAACACATTCATCACATCAGCACACATGGACACAATATTTTTCACTGGGAAAACCTTCAAAGGACAAAAACCCCAAAAGCATTAATAGCTCATCTCGTAAATGAGATGGCTTAAGAAATTCTTCAAAAAGTTCCTCAAATCCAGATCTGGATTTTGACCACAGTAACTATAAAATTCATCAGTAAAAATCAGACTAATAATTTTACCCACAATTTCCAGAATTACAGAAAATTACCAATTTAGGGCTTTCTCAAAAAAACTGAAATATTCTCTCTCCTGCCCGAAAATATCAGACTACTGAAAACTGCCTGAAAATATCATACTGCTAAAAACTGTCCAAAAATATCAGACTGTCTGAAAACTACCGAAAAATATTGGACTGCTAAAAACTGCCTGAAAATACCAAACTGCTGAAAACTACCCACAAATATCAGACTGTCTGAAAACTGCCCAAAAATATCAAACAGCTGAAAACTGCCCGAAAATATCAAACTATCTGAAAGCTGCCCAAAAATATCAGACTGGTGAAAACTACCCGAAAATATCAGACTGTCTAAAAATTGCCCAAAAATATCAAACTGCTGAAAACTGCCTGAAAATATCAGACTACTGAAAATTGCCCAAAAAATGGAATGCTAAAGATGGCTGTGCAAAAATGCTGAAGATGGACTTTGCTGATAAAACCCTAGCCAAGGGTTTGAACATAAGATAGTCTTCTTCACCTGTGAGAGCAAAAGTGTGTGTGACAAATGAGAAGGCTTGATCTTCTTTTATAGCCTTTGTTCACTTGTAAGTGGACAAGACTAGGAAAAATAGAAATAATAATATTTTTATTATTTTCCTAATTTCACTTTCACTTTTACCAAAAAGGTACTTTTATTTTTTCCTTTGACTTTTATAAGAAGTCCTTCTTTAATTTTGTTTTCCACCTGTGGTCCTTTTAGGTGGACAAGATTAGGAAAGATAAAAATAATAATATTTTTATTCTTTTCTTAATTTCACTTTCACTTTTACCAAAAATATACTTTTATTTTTTTCCTTTGATTTTTGACTTTGGCCTTTTACCAAGTGCCCCTGTGGTCATTACCTGTGGTACTTTTTTATTTCAAACGTACATCATCATAAACCAAGAGAGTTATTAATACTTTTATCTCACACACTGTGTGACACCTAGATCTGGTACTAGGGTAACTTAACCAAGGGTAGCTAACCTTGAAGAAGCACACCAAGCCCATAGATCAAGGGTCAAAGTGCCACACACATGCCTAGACCCAGTCTAGGGCTTACAGTGTCTCATTCTCCCAGAGAATGGATACTCAAAACTAAGTTGAGTCTACCAATCCCAAACTGGTCTACATCGTGGTCCCGGACTAGATGTCTAATCAACACAAGGTTGAGTCTACCCAGGGCAGATCTGGGTTTATATCATGGTCCTAGACCAGATATCTACCATTCAACAAAATGGTCACTCAACACTGGGGTTGAGTCTACACCGTGGTCCCGGACCAGGTAGTCCCACTCTCTGAAGAGAAGGGCTCTCGATGCTACTCAAAAAATCAACAATTCATACCTTCTATCGAATCCTCAAACTAATTCTAATTCACGCCAAGCTTCCGTACACTCGCATGGGAGGGAGGAAAGTCGCACGTGTGGCTTGTTTGGTAAGGGTTTTGGGTGATGTGGCTCCTGGGATCCAGTTGGTACGAGAGGTGGCATCTACCTCTCCAGTTCCACCTCTGGTTTAACTCAATTAACTCCGGGTTGTTCTTCAGTTCATTAAATCCCCCTTGGGGCTTGGTTTTTTATATAAATAGAGGCCCTTCTTCCTCATTCTGGACGGAAGCAAGGAACCTCTGCTCATGTACTATTGTTGTTTATCTGAATAATATTGAGACTTTGGAGGTCCAATGGTGTTGATGTTCATGGTGAATGGTGTATGCTCATTGAGGTAATATTGTTCTAGTTTGTTTATGCTTGGAGTAAATTGGTAATCGATCTAGCTTGGAGGGTTTTTATTAAACACATGGGGTAAATATTTGACGTTTCAATTTATTTACTGATATTTTGGCTTATTGAGATTCGAGAGTAGCATTTTTATCAAGCTATATTCATGCTCCTTTTGGTTTCCATTTGTTAAATATACTAGGTTTGATCCTTTTTGTGCAAGTGTGAACAGGCTTTCTGCAAATTACGACATTAGAGTAAGGGGAAGAGCTCAGTTGCATCACCATCTTCTTCAGACCTTGAGGAATCTACATGTTCTTGTGCCCATGAAAGCGATGCCTTCGAATCTCAGAAGGATTCAAGCTTGAGCAAAGCTTTCTCTTCTTCCTCTTTCAAACTCAAAATTTCTCCTCCTTTCAATTACTTGTTAATTATGCTTAAGAAATAGATCTGCTCTTTCTTGCTTAGTATTCGATCTACTATTCTTTAAGCATTCAGATCTAATTTTTTTTCCGAAGAACTTCATCATTTGATTAGGTCTAAATCTAGAAATTTGTATTTACATGCAAAGAAAAATTGAAATTTTTTCAATTTTTTTTATTTTTGCATTGTCTTTCCCATCATTTTATAACATTGTTAGCTCACTGATTTTTAGCAGGGCTACGCATAAAAGTGAAGTTTTGGAGTGACCGAGAACATCGAGGAGGTCTCGGAACAAGCTAATGGACACCCACTTTGATATAGTTTCTTGATGTACCACTGTGAGCTCTTAGATCCAAGTTTATTGGACTAAGAAACACTCCATTTTCGTCATAAAAATTGTAAAAGAATTAAACGAGAGCAGCGGGGAAACCAGCACCCACATCCCATCCCCCCTGGGGGGATTGTGTCTTTTGTCATTTTTTCGTGAGATTGTTTTTCTAACCCCACCACTTCACACACTCATTTCTTTTAGTGCAGGGTGTATACTTACTTCACATTTTCTGTTTAATTCAGTGTTTTATTTTTTGCAAAGATAGCTTAGAGATAAAACCATTCTTCGTCGCC
This sequence comes from Pseudotsuga menziesii, assembly GCA_001517045.1. NCBI lineage: Eukaryota > Viridiplantae > Streptophyta > Pinopsida > Pinales > Pinaceae > Pseudotsuga > Pseudotsuga menziesii. Next base: position 109,925 of record LPNX011163478.1, on the reverse strand, counting down.
ACGAATTATGCTCTCACCTCCACCCAAAGGCTTTGTCGATTAGTGGAGGTTGATCAAAAAAATGACGCATAAGTTTGGCCAACATATTTCTTGCATTAATAAGTATTTTATTTCTCTTGTTTCCTAACTAAGTGCATAAAAAGAACCTAAAGACTCTTGAACTTGTCATAAGACAAGTCAAGAGCGCTCTCTATCGGAGAGCATTCTGCATTGCACTAGCATAATCGATTAGATAAGACTCTTGAATCTCACCATAAGGTGGATCAAGAGCACTCTCTGTTGGAGAGCATGGTTTGTTAATAAAATTTGCAACGTATTGTTGCGCCTCTAATAAAATAAACCAAGACTCCTTCCCCATATGCTCTACACCGCTACAGCTTGTCTGATCAATTGGCTATATCAGAAAGGGATACGAGTTACTAGATTTAATAGGAAAATCCACACAAGTCATTTTCTTGAGAACTCGGGAGGTTGCAAAGGGTAATCCCTACAGAGTCAGGGGGTTGCTCCAAGCAGGTTCATCCTCGCCCTATTGGACACTTGGTATTACCGCTTTAGCACTCAGTTTGAAGGGACTTGACTTGTTGGGCCAAACCCACAATTAACCCACGCCCTTAATTACTCATTTAATAATCTAAAATTTACCAACTGAGACACCACAATACTTTCACTGAGACTACACTAGCAACCCACATTTGGAAGCCCTCTTTTCATTTTGCCACTGGTCTATTCTGTTCTTTTTGCATAATTGAATCTCACAATGTGTCATTGAATGTTGTGTATCTAAATTGAGTTAAAGTGTTGCTAAGAATAAATCTTGTTTGCAGTAATTGGTAATCATTAATTTTATCCATTTCATTTTAGCTCCTAGTTTTAGTCTTTTCTTTCGTAGACTAAAAACTATGGATTTTCTTCTAATAGGGACCACCCCCCTTGGCTTCATTAGGAGTTAGCCTAAACGGAGGAGCTAGGATCAGGTGACAGCACCTAGCTCTTTGCTTACCCCCAAGGCCACACCTTTCCCACTTGGGAAATAGCAGTCCAAAATATTTCTGTTGTCGATGCATTCGGAAGACAACATTTTTGGCATCGTTGCCGGGGACAAATCTTTTGTTCTTGGACGATTTTTACCTTAGTTTTTTCTTAGTTTTTACCTTAGATAGATTTTAGTTTGAACACCTCTGATTTTAGACTCAAAAATCCATCTAGCAACTCCACTGTCATTAATCACACCAAGGTATTCAACTAGAAGAAACTCTCTAGGCCTACTTAATTTCATCCCTGAACCCAACCAGGTTTATAGGAGGAGACTAAATAGGTTAACTTCTCGTAGAATCCTTGAGAATCTTGGATCTGAGTCTATTTCGGACATCCATAACCTTTTTGTCGAAAATAATAATTGCTTCTCTGACATAATGGGTGAATACTTCAGTCCCGTTGACATCTCTCAGACAGCAGGTCAACCTCACAATTTACCAGACAAAGGTGTAGACAAACTTCCCATGTTCACTGGCACTGATGCCATCAATGCAAGTCTTCACCTGAAGAACTTTTCCAAATGTCTTAGCGCTTATATCAATGATCCCGCTCATAGACACGAGGATGTGTATATGAAACTCTTTGCTCTTGAGTGTTTCCTTGGACGGAGATGCTGGTGACTGGTTCAACAACTTGCTTGATAACTCCTTTGCAACCCGTGCAGCCTTCAAAACTACTTTCACCAACAAGTTTGGAGAAAAGAAAGAGCCTTGCCATCAGTTAGCTGCTTTAACTACCATAAAAAAGGCAAGAATGAAACAATGGATGAATTCAACAAAAAGTTCAGGGATCTGACGAATGCCATCCACACCGACTACAAGCCTACTGCTCAATCCATCTTAGTCTACTACATTGAAGCTCTTAGTGGGGAAATGCAGTATCAACTCAGGGATAAAGACCCTACCACTCTTTTGATAGCCCAGGAAATGGCTATCAAAATTGACAGGAACATGCAATCATCGGGTAAGTCTAACATTCTCGGTTACACAAGGGCCCTTATTCATCCTAAGCAACAAGAAGTTAAAGCTAAGGATTCTACCACCCACATGCAGAAAACTTATGACAAGAAAATAAAGGAAATGAATGATAGGATGGAAGCTTTACAGGGCGATTATGCAAAGATGCAAAATCGGGTGATAAACGTAGAAAGGGCTAGAACTAGTCAAAACAATTTTCCTCCTAAGGGAAATTGGGTTCCGAAAAAAGCCACACAAGATAGAAAGCGCCCTAATCAACTAGACCCTATCAACATGGTTGAGGAGGTCATTCCTTATTGCAGAGACTGTGAAGCCCTTAATGAAGAGTCCACTTGTTACATGGCCTGTCAAATCTTAGAGCATGGTCTTCCAGAGTCAAATGATAGTGAACAGTTTGCAAGCGAGCCTGAGTACGTCAACATAGTAGGACAACTTCATCCGATCACCACAGAAACTTGGGGTCAAGCCAGAGAATACAGTCAACAGCTGGATAACCTTACTAAGAACTTTGGTACTAAACCTTCAAATGAACAGATCAAAGAGATGCCTAAGTTCAAAGGCATCACCTACCAAAGAAGAGATAGTCTGAGTACTTCAAAGAGTAGACAGTGTCTTCCTAAGGTAATTGCTCCTCCTGATACTAATGATGTTGTTCTTGATTTGGGAACTTGGTGATCTAAAGCTAAAGTGTCAGTCCTTGCAAGTGAACTTGTTAAAATTCCTGAACAAAGAGAAAAGTTGTTAAAAGTCTTAAACTCTCCACCTCCCAAAAAGGTTAAGTCTAAAGAACCTCTAGAAGAACCTCAACCAGCTCTAAACAATGTCCAAGAAGATCCAATTGTAATATTGCATACTATGGATTCAAGAAAAGAGGATCATCCCCTCTTTTATGTATCATTGATGATGGGTGATCTTCTTCTACACAACTGTATGCTTGATTCAGGATCTCCCTCTAATATAATTACTAAAAAGGTAATACAACAGTTGAACTTAAAAACAACTAGACCCTACCGAAATGTCTGTGCCATGGATTCCAGAGAAGTGGTTGTGGTAGGAATAATCCTGAATCATCAAGTAAGGTTGGCTAAGTATCCAGACATTCACATAGCTATGGACATTCTAGTAATTGATGTACCGGATAAATGGGGGATGTTGTTGTCTAGAAAGTGGGCTGCCACTTTGGGAGGATGGATCCAAATGGACTGGACTTACGCTACTATACCTACATCAGAAGATTCATGGGTTAAGTTGCGTAATGAAAAGGAGAAGAAGTACCATGTTGAAAATCCTAAGAAGCCTTTTAACGAGTATGTTTACAACACTGATGACATTGGAACCTATACTTGCTGCTCTACCTTTTTGGCCCCCCTCAAAGAAAAAATAAAAGACGAGAAGGTAGATGAAATATGGAAGATGAATTTTGACAGTGCTCATTCCAAAGCAGGGAAGGGTGAAGGTGTGGTCATCCCTTCACCTAAAGGTAAAGTTTTCAATTTTGCTTATAGGTTGGAGTTTGAGGCAACTAATAATGTAGCTGAGTATGAAGCCCTGTTACTTGGTCTAGAAACGGCCAAGGATATGGGAATAAAGATGTTAAGCATAAGTGGTGACTCTGACTTAATAATCCTTCAGGTTAAGAATGAATTTGCCTGTAAGTGCAAGAGGTTAAAAAAGTATAGAAATGCAGACTGGGACACAATGGAATATTTTGATGCCTTGAACTTAATTTCAATCCCTAGAGATGAAAATGGCCTAGCAGACAAGTTAGCGGTTGCAGCATCAACTCTCCAGCCCTGTGAAGAACTATTGAATGGTGATGGTAAATTAGAGATAAACTTTAGACCATCTGTTCCAGACAACATGGAACATTGGCAAGTTTTCCAAAGTGATGAACAAATTCTAAAATTTCTTCATAATATAGATGAATTTTCCAACTTCAGTGTCAACTTTCAGGAAGAGGGTAAAGAGTATCAGGGAGAAGGTGATTAGTTTGATAATCGAGTTCCTCGAGGCTTTGTTGGACTTGAGCAAATCTTTGACAGACATGATGGTAGGAAAAATAATATTGATTCAATGAAACCTGGAGATTACATAGAAATCAATATTGGATCAGATAAAAACCCAAAACTAGTAAAAATTGGAAAAGGGACATCTCAAAAAGAAAGGAATGACTTAATAAACTTGGTAAAGGAATATAGGGATGTTTTTGCCTTCTCATATGATGAGCTTAAGGCATATCGAGAGGATGTGTTCCAACATACCATCCCTTTAAAACAGAAGACCAGAGAAGTCAAACCCTTTCGGCAAAAATTAAGACAAGTTAGCCCCCATAGTTAAGAAGGAGCTTGAAAAAATGTTAGTTGCGGGGTTATTGCACCAACAAGACATTCATCTTGGTGTTCTAACTTGGTGGTGGTGAGGAAGAAGAATGGTAGTTTAAGGATATGTATAGATTTCAGGAATCTAAACATAGCTTGTCAGAAGGACAACTACCCGTTGCCTAATATGGAGACCCTACTCCAGAGAGTAACAGGGGCAAGTATGATGTCCATGTTGGATGGATTTTCGGGGTACAACCAGGTTGTGATTCAGAAGGAAGATAGGCATAAGACTACTTTTACCTCCCCTTGGGGTACTTTTGAGTATCTTAGGATTCCTTTTGGTTTGCTGAATGCTGGTGCCACTTTTCAAAGGGCCATGGACTATGGATTCAAGGAGTTGATTGGGAAGATCATAGAGATTTACCAAGATGACTTGACCATTTTTTCTAAAGAAAGACCAAGTCACATAGGCCATCTTAAGCAAGTCTTTGAAAGATGTAGAAAGTATGGTATTTCTCTTAATCCGGCAAAATCTGTTTTTGGAATTAATGAAGGAAAGCTTCTAGGTCACATCATCTCTAAGGATGGGGTCAAAGTTGACCCTGAAAGAATCGAAGCCATTAAAAAGATCCCCTTGCCTAAAAATGTCAAAGCTCTTCAATCTTTCAATGGGCACATCAATTTCATTAGAAGATTTATCCCAAACTTAGCTGAGTACATGAAACCTTTACAAAAGCTGTTGAAAAAGGATGCTAAGTTTGAGTGGACTAATGAGGGTAGGGTAGCTTTCAAATGCATCAAAGAAGCCATCACCCAATCTCCTGCCTTAGTCAGCCCAGACTACTATAAAGATTTCATGACCTTCTCCTTTGCTTCTGAGGACACTATTGCGGAGGTTTTGCTCCAGAAAAAAATGAAGGATTTGAGCAACCCATCGCTTTCATGAGCCAAGCCTTGCAACATTCCAAGCTTAAGTATACCACCATGGAAAAACAAGCCTTTGCCCTAGTAAGATCCTTGAAGCATTTCAGAACATATGTGGGTTACTCAAAGATAGTCTGTTATGAACCTCATTCAGCAGTTAAGGCTATCTTGTGTCAGCAGGATTGCTTAGGTAAAAGAGGCAAGTGGGTGTCTAAAATTCAAGAATATGATCAAGAGATTAAACCCACAAAGTTAATCAAAGGACAAGGCCTAGCAAAGATGTTAACTCAGGGTAATGAAGAAGCCTTAGGAATAATTTGTTAGAACGAAGAGCCTACACCAAGCATGCATCCAGAACTACAGCGTTTAGATCACCATAGGTACTCTGATATCATATTCTTCCTTCAAAACCTTACATGCCCTAAACATCTTAAAGGTCATAAAAGAAGGGCTCTAAGGTTAAAAGCTATCAGGTATTGCATCACTCAGGAAGGACTGGGTTGGAGAAACCCAGATGGAGTGATCCTTCGTTGTGTCAATGAACAAAAGTCTAAGCAGCTTTTGACTGAGTTTCATTCAGGATTTTGTGGTGGACATTTTGCAACAGATACAACAGCCCACAAGATCCTTAGAGCAGGTTACTATTGGCCCTCACTCTTCGCAGATGTTCATAAAATGGTCAGGGGTTGTCAGCAGTGCCAGTTGTTCACTGGAAAGCCTAGGTTAAAAGCCTTACCTTTGCAACCAGTTGTGGTCCAAGCCCCTTTCCAGCAGTGGGGGCTCGATTTCATCGGTAAATTCAAAGATAACTCTAGCAATGGTTATTGTTAGATTCTAACGGCTACCGATTATTTCACCAAGTGGGTGGAGGCTATCCCCACTAAAAAGGCTACAGATAAAGTTGCTATGGATTTCATAGAAAATAATATCATCACTAGATTTGGTGCTCTAGCCAAAATAACAACTGATAATGCCAAAGCCTTTAGTTCCACAGAGTTCACCAACTTCTATTTCGTTTATGGCATTGTCCTATCCCATTCTTCCAATTATTACCCCCAAGGTAATGGTCTTGCCGAGTCTAGCAATAAGAACTTAATGACTATCCTTAAGAAAACAGTTGGCAATAACAAGAAGTCATGGGATGGTAAAATTAAGTATGCGGTTTGGGCTGATCGAATAACTAAGAAAAGTGCAACCAAGAAAACCCCTTTTGAGTTGGTGTATGGTTTGACTGCCTCACTGCCCATCTACCTTCAGTTACCTGCCATGAAGATGCTCCAACAGTATGAAATGGAAGAAGACTCCATGCCCAACAAGATTAATCAGATTATTGAGCTAGATGAAAACCGAAGGATGGCCCTGGACCATAGTATCAAAAATCAGGATAAGATCAAGAGAACCTTTGATAAGTCAGCTAGGCCAAGACCTTTTTACATTGGGGGTATGGTTCTTCTTTGGGATAAAAGAAGAGAGAAGTCGGGAAAGCACGAAAAGTTTGACAGCTTATGGTTGGGTCCATATATTATATATGACATGGCCGACATGAATTCATTTCTCCTCAACACTATGGAAGGAGAAAGGTTGCTCTTACCAGTTAATGGGAAACAGTTAAAAGTGTTCTTTGACAACGACATCTAATGCCCATTAAGGCATTCTAAGGGCTTTTCTAAACCCTAATCTTTTCCCTTTCAGTTTTTTCCTTATGTACCATAGTTTTTTACTATATTTTTGTATCATATTTAGTTGTTGTATATTATGCATGTACCATAAATTGTTCCATTTTTTCTTTATGCATAATTGTTGTTTCATTTTTTGGATTATTATATATATGTGGTACTGATGCACTTTAATTTCGTGCAGGAACCAGAGATTCTGGGCCACTCGCACACTCTTTTTGAATGAAGATCAAACAAGTGCACGTCCTGCAGTTGAAGCCAAATGTTACCAACTATTTTGTACAATAGTTGAACTTCCTATTGAGCCGCCAGTTATTGAGCATGATAAATGCTCATCTCCAGAGTTTAGAAGTTCAGTGTGCTCTAGACTTAGCCAGTTTTGGCTAAGCCTTTTTTAATTTTTTGTAAATACATGTTCATACCCCCTTGCGAAAATTGTAAAAAATGTCCTAGCATTTAATTTTTTATAAAAGGCTCGGCTTCCCGGACTTGAGCATCAAGCCGACTAGCCCAGAGTGTTTTTTCCCTTGGTTGGTATTGGTTGTTGAACAAACGACTAATAATTTCTGAGTTTCTCACTCACACCTCCAAAGCTGGGGTAGTTGTCTTGGTGTTTCGGCCTTGGGAGGTTATTAGAGCCTTCGTGTCAATGTTTTTTAACATGCTAGGCATTTGAATTGAGTCGTATGAACATGTACTAGGTCCCCCTAGAGTTTCGTTGGATTCCGAGAAAAATATTTTTTTTCCATTTTTAAGCCATTTTTTAATGGTTTAAATAGAAAAATTCAAAATGTAAAAAAAGTATGATCCGGAGTCCGTTTTTTGCATGGTTGGGCTCATTTTCAAACCCGGAGTAACATCTTTACCCTTGGGGCCACTTTCACTAGGTTTTGACCAGCTGAAGCATCCCGAAAGACATCATTCGGCTAACTGAGCATCAGAGTGGCATTTTAATGCTAAATTTGGACAAAATGCACTAAAGTCCAAATTTAGAAAAGTCAAAATTAATATTTTAATGGTAGGTTGACTTGACATATGGGTCCCCATTGATTTACGACACTATTCCACATGATATGAGTTAAGAACTTCGGATAAAAGATTTGAAACTTGAATTATTTCATGAGGGGTGGCGTGAAGGATGAGTATGACGTAAAAACACACGACTAGCTAGATCAACCCTTGCATGCATGCAATTGGATGTGAGTAGGATGGGTGGATCCCCTCCACATTAAGAAATCATATCTTAATGGTTTAGCCTTGGTCCAAGTTATGGTAGCGCATGGTCGAAAGTGGTTGGCGTCAACTTTTGTATGGCTCACGCTAGCGTGGAGGTGGGTGCCAATTGGGTGACGGTGGACCCCTCCCCCTTCATTATTTTAACCTTTGTTATCTCATACATTGGATTCGTACCTTCTATCGAATCCTCAAACTAATCCTCATTCACGCCAAGCTTCTGTACACTCGCATGGGAGGGATGAAAGTCGCACGTGTGGCTTGTTTAGTAAGGGTTTTGGGTGATGTGGCCCCCGGGATTCAGTTGGTAGGAGAGGTGGCATCTACCTCTCCAGTTCCACCTCCGGTTTAACTCAGTTAACTCCAGGTTATTCTTCAGTTCATTAAATCCCCCCTGGGGGTTGGTTTTTTGTATAAATCGAGGCCCTTCTTCCTCATTCTGGACGTAAGCACAAAACCTCTGCTCATGTACTATTGTTGCTTATCTAAATAATATTGAGACTTTGGAGGTCCAATGGTGGTGATGTTCATGGTGAATGGTGTATGCTCATTGAGGTAATATTGTTCTAGTTTGTTTATGCTTGGTGTAAATTGGTAATCGATCTAGCTTGGAGGGTTTTTACTAAACACATGGGGTAAATATTTGACGTTTCAATTTATTTATTGATATTTTGGCTTATTAAGATTCGAGGGGAGCAATTTTATTAAGCTATATTCATGCTCCTTTTGGTTTCTATTTGTTAAATATACTAGATTTAATCCTTTTTGTGCAAGTGTGAACTGGTTTTTTGCAGGTTACGACATTGGAGTAAGGGGAAGAGCTCAGTTGCATCGCCCTCTTCTTCAAACCTTGAGAAGTCTAAATGTTCTTGTGCCCATGAATGCCATGCCTTCGAATCTCAGAAGGATTCAAGCTTGAGCAAAGCTTTCTCTTCTTCCTCTTTCAAACTCAAAATTTCCCCTTCTTCCAGTTACTTGTTAATTATGCTTAAGAAATAGATCTACTCTTTCTTGCTTAGTATTCGATCTAGTATTCTCTAAGCTTTCAAATCTAATTTATTTTCAGAAGAACTTCATCATTCAATTAGGTCTAAAGCTAGAAATTTGTATTTACATGCAAAGAAAAATTCAAAATTTTCGTAAGTACAAAATTTTTCAATTTTTTTTATTTTTCATTGCCTTTCCCATCATTTTATAACATTGTTAGCTCCCTGGTTTTTAGCAGCGCTGCGCATAAAAGTGAAGTTTTGAAGTGACCCGAAACATCGAGGAGGCCTCAGAACAAGCCAGTGGACACCCACTTTGATATAGTTTCTTGATGTACCATTGTAAGCTCTTAGATCCAAGTTTGTTGGACTAAGAAGCACTCCATCTTCGTCATTAAAATTGTAAAAGAATTAAACGAGAGCAGTGGGGTAACCAGCACCCACATCCCATCCCCCCTGGGGGATTTGTCTCTTTTGTCATTTTTTCATGAGATTGTTTTTTCTAACCCCACCACTTCACACACTCATTTCTTTTAGTGCAAGGTGTATACTTATTTTATTAATCTTGTCTATTGATCTAGTAACAAAGAATCAATCTCATCAAAGATTAATCAACAAATAACTCATGAAATGGTGTAATCGTCTACAGGAATAGTAGCCGCTCTGTATTCACATAAAGAATGAATGATTACAATTACAATGTCATGCTACAAGCATGAATGAATGAGCAATTCGAATCCTCAAGGAGGTCATTCGAATTGAATGAATGAGTCTAGCTTAATTGATTGTAAGCCATGGTTCACACTCAGTTAACCACTGATCAAAACCCTAATTGACTCAACTAACCCTAACTGAAGTCGGAGTGCAATAATTGACTGAGTCTCAACTGAAAGAGATCAGACACATGTCACAGCTCACCAACCATCAAGAGGTAGCGCGACACTGACTCCAATTAACCCCAATGAGGTTAACTGAAGTTGAACTGCACATCAAAAGTTGGTGGAGGCACCCCTCTTGACTCCATTTCATTAAATAATCATTAAATAATATATTTAATGAGAGGAGGCACCTTAACTGACTTGTTTAACTGATTGTAACCATCAGTTAGCAATTAGGTGCATTAATATCACTCAAATCACCCCCGGAGTGCTCCACTTAGCCTCCCCGAATGTAGGAGAAGGCTAAGTTAGCCTCCTTGACTGAAGGTAGGCATGGGTGACTGGATGATGTCAATTAATGCTCCACTAATGTCAATTTATGTCAATAATACTTAGGATAGTGGTTTAACTAGGCCAATTTGACCAAAAGGAATATGTATGGTGGTAAATGTCTACAACACCCCCCCTTAAGCTATACTCAAGAGAAGTTAGAAAACATAAATGCATAAAATGCTAAGGCCCCGGCAACTGAGGCCATAGGTCACCCTGTACAATAAAGTAACTGCTTAATATAACCAAGGAAACAAGGAAAACCTCATGGGAAAAATACCCCCCCTCAAACTAAGCAGTAAATCAAGAATTGGTTCTTCTATGCAACACCATCATGAGACTGTGCATGTAAACCTCTGAATCCAAACTAAATGAATATGTCTGGAGGAATCTTCCACTTTGGAAGAAGAACAATGCACTCAACTGAATCAGAAATATAAACAGTTGCACGGTGAAAACTGGACCCATGTAGAGTAGTTGAAATCATCTGAAGAGAGAGCAAAGGTTGTTGAGGATTCGAACCATGTGTGGAACACTCAAGAAACTGATATGTTGCATCCTTGAACAACAAACCATGAGTGGTAAAATCAACCCCAAATCTTAGGAGCAAGTGTCCAAGCGGATGCAGAATGTCTTCCTCTTTACTAGTTCCGTGAGGAGATGAGCATGTGACCAAAGGTAGAGAAGCCCTGGGACTGTGGAGAGCGAATGCTTGAGCTCCATAATCTGATATAGCTTCTGAAATAGCTAATGAATCACATAATAAAATATCAGCAACCTCATATGAGGAAACTAACACCAAATCCCCATCAGCAGTTTTGAAGAGAAAGTGCAGTACTTGATTTTTCACACCGGAATTGGTGAGAGCAGCTACAAGCATGACTGAAAGCAGGGTTGCGGGGAATCGTCCCCCCCCCCCCTTCGAAGCCACTCCAGAATCGCGATTCCAAGGGAATCGCCTAGGAATCGACTAGGAATCGCGATTCCTAAAACGATTCCGTCCCGGAATCTTTTTAGGAATCGCAATTCCTCTGTCTAAAAAACGCTCCCTGCCCAAAAGAGGAATCGCCAGGAATCGCTTAGGAATCGAGCTTCCGAATCGCCAAAAAAACGCTTCCTAAATCGATTCCTGTTTAAAAAAACGCTTCCTGAAACGCTTCCTTCGATTCCCGAAAAGGCTTCCTGCTGTACACGTCGATTCCGCCGATTTGGAGACTAGTAAAATCCGCGTGGTTGCTTGGGGGACCCACGGTTGGGCCTTAGGGTTTGTATAGAGGGTTTAGGAGATGTGTGTGAGGGATAAAGCCCATTTTCATTCCATTCCATTTTCATTTTCATTTTCTATTGATTGAGAGGAGAGGAGAGGAGAGGAGAAGAGAAGAGAGGAGAGGAGAGGAGAAGAGAGGAGAAGAGAAGAGAGGAGAGGAGAGGAGAGGAGGCTTGAAGATTCAAGAAGGCAAAGGAGGCTCCCATCAAGCTTGAAGAAGACAAAGAGGTAGGCTCTAAATTTTAAAACCCTCTCTTATTGATTTGCTTTGTGTTTGGATTTTTGAAACTTTGAAATTGTAGAATCTAGATGCTTGGTATTAGATGATTGTAGATGTTCTTCAACTTCTACTTCCTCTCCTACTCTTTCCCATGTGGCCTCCCTCATTCTATTGCAGGTAACAGGTTATAAAATCTATTCCAACTTCCAACTCTCAACAAACATAGTGATAGGTTTTGGTTTGTGGTTTATTTTGTTGGTTCCATTTGTTGTTTTGATGGTGGTGGTTAGAAACCGAAGGAGGAATGATGAAGAAGTGGGTAGTCGTAGATACCATGGTGAAGAGGAGGAGGAGGAGGGGGAGGGGGAGGAAGAAGAGGAGGAGGAGGAAGACGACCGGAACCCAAAGAAAGCCAAAGAGGAGCTAACACCCTTGTGGAAATATGTCACAAAGACACAAGGAGGCAAAGGGGGTGGAACCTGCAAATTCACTTGCCACCATTGTAATATTACTTACACAGGTTCATATACCCGTGTGAGAAGACATCTATGTGGGAGCATGCCATCTGATGAAAAAAAATCAAGAGGAGTTTGTATTTGCAAGAAGGTTCTCCCAACACAAAGAGCCATCTATAGGAAGGAGGAAAATGAAGCAATATACAAATCAAAAGGGTTAAAGGCTGACAATGTGAATGACCTCTCAAGCCCATCCACCAGAGGTAGTGGATTCTCACCCGTGGGATCGCGGAAGACATTATCAGATTTCCTTGACCAAGGTTGTAGGGATGATGTGGATTCAAAGGTGGACCGGTTTCTCTTTGCATGTAGCATACCATTCAATGTTCTTTGCTCACCCTATTGGCATGAAATGGTAGCTGCCATCCGCGGTGCCCCAGCAGGATACATGAGCCCCGGGTATGACAAAGCTCGAACTGTGGGGCTTGGCAAAGAAAAAGCCAAGATCCAAGCCGTTTTGGGGCAATTCACAAATGAATGGAATGATACTGGGGTATCAATTGTATCAGATGGTTGGACAAATGTAAAAGGCAAGCCATTGATAAATATTCTTGGTGTGTCTGCTAGTGGTGCAGTCTTCCTTTCAGCCCATGACTACTCAGAGAAATTCAAGACCGGCTTAAACATTGCAGAACTCCTACTCAAAGCCATTGAAAGTATTGGTCCATACAATGTCATTCAAGTCATAACCGATAACGCTGCTAATTGCAAATCAGCAGGAGCAATCATTGAAGATAAATACCCCAACATATTTTGGTCCGGGTGTTTGGTTCACACGTTGAACCTTTTGATGCATGACATTATTAAGATAAAGGAGAATGAATACAGATGGATTGGTGCATTGTACAAAAAGGGCAAGCACATGATAAGATTTATTACCAATCATAGCAATGCCCACGGCATTTTTCGCACTCACTCAAAGTTGGAGCTATTGAAGGTAGGAAAGACTAGATTTGCTAGCTATTACCTCACCTTCAGGCGCCTTTTGAAGGTAAGAGAAGCATTGGCTAGCATGGTATCAAGTGAATCATGGCAGGTCTTGAAAGATAGAGCTACATCCACATTTGACAGGCGTCAATTTCAGGAGGTGGAGGACACCGTTCTTGATACTGCATTTTGGAAAAATGTCAAGTATGTTTTGCAATTTATAAAGCCCGTCTATTACATGATTCGGTTTGCAGATACAGATAAGCCGGTGATTGGGGAGGTGTATGAGCAAATGGATAGCATGCTGGGCCAAATAAAAGACATTGTTGATCCGAAAGATCCCATTTTGTATAAGCATATTCACGCACAAGTGGTCAAAAGGTGGGACCATCTCAACGTTCCACTGCATGCCTTGGCATATGTATTAACACCTAAATATTATTCTCCATCTTGGTTGGCCAAACCAGCACCTAGGGGTATGGAAAGGAAAAAACCTCACACAGATTCAGAGGTACAGGCTGGGTACATGACTGCTATAGATAAGTTGGTCAGTGATCCCGATGAATGTGACTATTTGCGCAGTGAATTAAGCAAATACCTTAGTGAGCTTGGTCTGTTTGGTACTTTGCATGCAAAAAGAGATCGAGATAGGGTGTCTTCTATGGAATGGTGGACCATGTATGGCTCACCATGCCCGCGCTTGTATAAAATGGCAATGGGAGTGCTTTCACAGGTGGTTAACAGTTCCTCTGCAGAAAGGTGTTGGAGCACCTATAGCTTCATACACTCCGTGAAAAGAAACAGATTAAATGAAAACCGGGCAGAAAGCTTGGTTTATGTACATTACAACTTGAGGTTGTTGAGTCATTACTGTGAGCGGGCCAAAACTGATAGATCATATGTCACTTGGGACAACAATCCGGAGGAGCATAACTTGGAGGATGGATCCTTAACTTTAGAGCGCTTGGAGCAAGAGCTTTTGGGCGAGGAAGATGACCTAGTAGCAGCAGCAGCAATGCCACCGCCAACTTGTAGCTTGTTCCCATCCGATGCACAAGCTTTGCCTTCAGGTTCACGACCTCCATTCGCATCAGTGAGTGGGGGGCATGCAGGTGTTGGACGTGGTTCAGCAGCTCTAGCTTCACGAGCTACAGGGGGAGATGATACAATTCCCATTGTTCATAGGCCACGAGAAAAGAAATTAGAAATTTCTCGTGGCAAGAGGAAACATTAGATTTTTTCCTGTTTTTTCTTGTTTACAGTACCTTACATTTTCTAGAACATTGACTCTTTTATAGTTATAACTTATTATGGTATATTTTGACATTTTGTAAACATTACATGGCAATTCAAGTTTGAAGTTTGAAGTTGAACCTACTTTTGAAGTTCAATGTTTTCAACTTTGCATTATTGGTAATGAATCAATGATTATGATGCTTCGTGAAATTGAATTGATTCAACTTTCATTTGATGGTTGATGTTAAAATTTGAAGCTTAAATGTTGATGTTATGTAATATGGAATCTGGATATTGGACCTATGGTTGACGAATTCACTACTAGATGATTGAATCATTGATGATTGATTAATGATGTTATATGGTATTATGAATATGGACCATGGTTTATATCATGTTTTTATGATTTTCATAACTAATTCAATGTTCTAGGTGCTTTTGTTATCAAAATATATAAAAATATATATTTTTTTAAAAACGCTTCCGAAAACGCTTCCTAACCGGATTCTTTTGAAAAAGGCGCTTCCCGCTTCCGCTTCCGCACCCGCTTCCCGCTTCCGCTTCCGCTTCCAAGTAACCTTGACTGAAAGCTTTTGGATTTTAAAATATGCACCAAATAATATCAGATTAGAAAGTAAATCAAATCTAAATAAGTTCACAACAGATCCAAAACTGTGAAATGAAATCAAATCCCCAGTAGCAGTTTTGTAGGCGACTTGCAGTACTTGTTTCTTCACACCATTGATGAGAACAGCTACAAGCAGTACTGAAGTTTTGAACCAAGAAATATCAGATCAGATCCAAATAAGATCATATCAGATCCAATAAGGTTCATATCAGATCCAAAAGTATGGCCAACCAAGACGGTGGATGCACAGTTGTCTTTTTCTTCAAAATTCTGAAGTTTGATGCATGCAATCCTACAGGAATTTGCTGGAAGATCTAGATCATGAGGAGCAATGTGTCACTCTTATAATCTGATATTTCTTCCAAAATATCCAAGTTTTTACATATTTGCACACCAGCAACAACATTAGAGGGAGAAAAATCAAATTTCTCTTCACTTTCGAAAGCAATTACAAGTAAATTTTGCACAAAATTCAAAGGAAAATCACCAATGAATGTTTGCATGGAAGTGCAGCAGTATTTTTCTTCAATATCAGAGATTCGAATGTCTTCTTCTGTTTCAGCAATATGAGGAGATGAGATATCAGAGATCTCATGAACTTCTGGAGCATCAGGAGGAGGAGTCACTGCATGGAGACTTTCTTCAATTCGAATTGAATGTGTAGAAGATTCTTCTTCATCTTCATCTTGAACAACTTCATCAGAGAGAGTAGAGGCTGAGAATTTTGAGTAAAGAACTCTTATGGTGCTAGATGTGGTCTCCAAAGTGCTATTATGATCCTCATTGTGCGCCAAAGGTTCCGTCCAATTTTGTCCAGAGATCCTTTGGGTATTCAGCAGAACCAATAAGGTAGCGCAAGCTAGGAGAAAGGGCCAGACATATTGCTCCAAAAGATCTATCATCGTCATTTAGCCAGTCATTCTCATTCTCATAAGACTCTTTTCCAAGTCCAATAGACACCTCATAGAGACCTCGTCTCTTCAGAGATGCAACCATCTTCAACTTCCATTTTGAATAGCTTGTGAATGGGGTGAGAAGAGGGACTGATGAGTCCATTCGAAGTTGTACCTGTTAAAACCTGCAAATCACAACAAAAGGGGCACCGTAAGGTCGGACAGCCTGCACATTTTAGGCTTTTCATTACACCCAGCACAGTCAATCAAGCAAGCTTGATCAACAAGTTCTTTACTTGGGGTATTAAGTGGTAAGCCTTGGCTTCTGGTGCAGTGCTGGATTTTTGAGCTATTGCTCAAATTTCATGCAGAAATCTGTCAAAAAGCTTACTTTTGAGAGATAGAGCTTCGTCCCGTCGTAAGCTCTGATACCATATTAATCTTGTCTATTGATCTAGGAACAAAGAATCAATCTCATCAAAGATTAATCAACAAATAACTCATGAAATGGGTAATCGGTCTACAGGAATAGTAGCCGCTCTGTATTCACATAAAGAATGAATGATTACAATTACAATGTCATGCTACAAGCATGAATGAATGAGCAATTCAAATCCTCAAGGAGGTCATTCGAATTGAATGAGTGAGTCTAGCTTAACTGACTGTAAGCCATGGTTCACACTCAGTTAACCACTAATCAAAACCCTAATTGACTCAACTAACCCTAACTGAAGTCGGAGTGCAATAATTGACTGAGTCTCAACTGAAAGAGATCAGACACATGTCACAGCTCACCAACCATCAAGAGGTAGCGCTACACTGACTCCAATGAACCCCGATCAGGTTAATTGA
Source organism: Pseudotsuga menziesii (assembly GCA_001517045.1). Classification (NCBI taxonomy): domain Eukaryota; kingdom Viridiplantae; phylum Streptophyta; class Pinopsida; order Pinales; family Pinaceae; genus Pseudotsuga; species Pseudotsuga menziesii. Next base: position 93,024 of record LPNX011163478.1, on the reverse strand, counting down.
AGTTGAACTACACATTAGAAGTTGGTGGAGGCACCCCTATTGACTCCATTTCATTAAATAATCATTAAATAATATATTTAATGAGAGGAGGCGCCTTAATTGACTTGTTTAACTGATTGTAACCATCGGTTAGCAATTAAGTGCATTAATATCACTCAAATCACCCCCGGAGTGCTCCACTTAGCCTCCTCGAATGTAGGAGAAGGCTAAGTTAGCCTCCTTGACTGAAGGTAGGCGTGGGTGTGACTGGATGATGTCAATTTATGTCAATAATACTTAGGATAGTGGTTTAACTAGGCCAATTTGACCAAAAAGAGTGTGTATGGTGGTAAATGTCTCCAACATATTTCACATTTTTTGTTTAATTCGGTGTTTTATTTTTTGCAAAGGTAACTTAGAGATAAAACCATTCTTCGTCACCATGAATTATGCTCTCACCTCCACCCAAAGGCTTTGCCAATTAGTGGAGGTTGATCATAAAAGCGACGCCTAAGTTTGGCCAACATATTTCTTGCATTAATAAGTATTTTATTTCTCTTATTTCCTAACTTAGTGCATAAAGAGAACCTAAAGACTCTTGAACTTGTCATAAGACAAGTCGAACACTCTCTATCGGGGAACATTCTGCATTGCACTAGCATAATAGATTAGATAAGACTCTTGAATCTCACCATAAGGTGGATCAAGAGCACTCTCTGTCGAAGAGCATGGTTTGTTAATAAAATTTGCAACTTATTGTTGCGCCTCTAATAAAATAAACCAAGACTCCTTCCCCATAGCTCTACACCGCTGCAGCTTGTCTGATCAATTGGCTATATCAGAAAGGGATATGAGTTACTAGATTTAATAGGAAAATCCACACAAGTCATTTTCTCGAGAACTCGGGAGGTTGCAAAGGTTAATCACTACAGAGTCAGGTGGCTACTCCAAGCAGGTTCATCCTCGCCCTGTTGGACACTTGGTATTACTGCTTTAGCACTCAGTTCGAAGGGACTTGATTTGTTGGGCCAAAACCACAATTAACCCACGCCCTTAATTACTCATTTAATAATCTAAATTTACCAACCGAGACACTGCAATACTTTCATTGAGACTACACTAGAAACCCACATTTGCAAGCACTCTTTCCATTTTGCCACTGGTTATTCTATTCTTTTTGCATAATTGAATCTCGCAATGTGTCATTGAATATTGTGTATCTAATTTGAGTTAAAGTGTTGCTAAGGATAAATCTTGTTTGCAATAATTGGTAATCATTAATTTTATCCATTTCATATTAACTCCTAGTTTTGGTCTTTTCTTTCGTAGACTAAAAACCATAGATTTTTTTCTAATAGGGACTGTTGCCCACCTATTTCGACTAGGTGGCAACTCCATGTACATGAGGATGTACATAATTGTACCTTAGAAAATCTGAGGATTTTTCTCTTCTGCAGGGCTATTGCCCCTTTGTAAAACGAAATGTCCGCTCCCCTGCGTGGGAAAATTAATGTAATTTATGTGCTAGTGTGGGTCATATGATATGGATGCCACACCATGGAACTGGTTGTTAGAGAAGTCCCCTCATCGAGTGTTTTTCCCTTTCCAATTGATCTTGTTGCGTAAACGAGTTTAATCGGTTTGGTTTTCACTCAAAATCCTCCAAAGTGGTGACGAGTGTTCTACCAGTCAAGTCCATGAGGTGGCTAAGGCTTCAAAGAGTGATTCATGACCATGCTAGACATTTGTATAGAGTCTTGCGGAGTTTCGTTGTGTTGTTGTATTTTTATTTATTTTTTCTGGTTAATTAATTTCACCCCTTGGTGATTAATTAACTCAGTTTTGATGTAATAATGTAACTGCTCAAGCATGGCATTTTGTAATAGGGGCTATGAATGCAAAGTAAATTGCTATGAAACCCCCTAAGCCACTGCTTCGAGTCCCATGTCATTCTGACAGGTGGTTGAGGAGATAGACACTTTTTTGTTTAAGTAAGGTCTATTTTCCTAGGGAATTAATTAATTTCCCTAAGTCAAAATTCACATTTTTTTATTTTGAAGTAAAAAATCAAAAAATTGCCATGGTAATTTGGTTTGGGGGTTCCTAAGCCTAGGAAAATTTATTCCAAAGTTTTCCACCCCCCCATGGCCTAGATATTAATTTTTCAAGTTATTTTTTAATTTTTCCTAAGTCAAAATTGGAAAAATTTTAAAAATTAAATTGAGAATTTTAATCTAAGGTGAATTAATTTTAGCCTAAGTCTAAAGGCTAGATAATTATTTTTGAGGAAAAAGCTATGGTCAAAGCCAAATTTAGAGCTTGCCAGTGTGTTAAAGTCTCACCAAAATAGAGGAGGCGTCCATATTTAGTAGGGCGTCTAGCTATTTTTAAAAGCTCATTCCAAGTTAAAACCCTCACCAAATATGAGGGCGTCACCATATTAGTGGGGCATTCAAGCTAAAAGAGGAGGGCGCTATCAATTTGGAGGAGGTCGCAAGCATAAGGAGTCTCCACTATATTAAGTGGGCGCTATTATATGAAGAGGGGCGCTAACCAAGATGGGGGTGCTACCTATTTAATGGGCGCCACTATATTTGGAGAACCACTATATTAAATGGGCGCTATTCATTATAAAGGAGCGCTACCAAGCAAATAGAAGGGCGCTAGCCTTTAGTGGAACCACCATATATGGAGATGCCCCAAATTAAGGAGAGCGCTAGCCTTCTTTTTTAGAGGAAGTTTACACATTTTAAAGGGGGCGCTACCATGAAGACTCCACCAAATTTTTAGAGGATGCCACTAAATTTAGAGGGGGCGCCTATGCTATTTGGGCCTACTTTATCTTTATTTTACCTAAAAGCTCATCCAAGGGAGGATATTGGGTCAAAGACCTAGATCTAAAGGTGAATATTGTTAAGACATGGATTAAGCTTCTAACCCATTGATTAAAAAATAATCTAAGGGTGGAGAATGGTTGAGAAGAATAAAAAATCAAATACCTAGATCTAGTGGTGGAGATAAAACCCTAGATATAGATCTAATCTCAGCCATTCAGCTTCAAAGGGTTGGGGGTTTGCCTCAACTATATAATGAGGGTCTCACTCCCTCATTAGACATGATCTCTCATGCTATTGTTATGCTGCCGGAAATTTATTCCTACTCTCATATTTTCTTTCTACACTTTGTATTGAAGCTTTTCCCTAGTTGGGCCATTTAATAAAAATTTCTTTGGAGGGACACTATGCTGCAAATTCTTTCATGATCCAAATCTTTGTAAGGTAACTTGTATTTTTCTAGTTTGCATTTCATATTATTCTAGTTAGCTCTCCACAAAGTGTTTTGTGGAGAGATAAGAGAGTAAAAGTGCTTTTGCTTTCTTTTGTGAATGATCTAACATCGTCTTTCAAATTATTTTGCAGGAACTATTAGATATTCATCACTAGGATTACGATTTTTGCAGACATAGATTTATTTGCAGGTTGTCCAAGCAAGGAGATCCCTCCAAGAATCTCATTCCGGCATATTTTAAATTCGGCCATTGACTTCCAGCCTTCCTGAAAAAGGGTTTTATTCACTGTATAGCAGTGTTCCACGGGGACGCGTCCCGCAGGGTCGGGGACGCGTTTCCACGTTTCCTGCGTCCCGGGGACTCGGGGACTCCTGGGCGAAACTTTCCCTCCCCAACCATGCCTCTGGGAATTTTTTTTTAATGTTTTCCCATTATTTTCACATTTTACAATTCCTACTTGGTACTACTTAGAAAATAAACCGATATATTTAGTATTTACATTGCACAATCATTAATATACATCAAATGAATTATTATTTTTGATATTTTATTTTATTTTTATAATTTTAGAGACGTCCCCACGTCCCCCCCGAATATCCCTAAATTTGGGGGTGGTCTCCACGCGTCCCGAATGTGCGTTTCCCCACTCCCACGTCCCCCCGTCCCAGAAACTTGGGGGAACATTGCTGTATAGTGAATATAACCCTTGTTTTAAGGCCCCAACCTATTATATATTAGTTAGGGCTTTTATTTCTGCTATTTTAACATTGTTTAGGTGGCTGGAAACTCATTTTCCAGCCCTCTAAATCTCTTATTTTTGCAATATTTCACATTCAGATTTTTATGTAAATTTGTAAATTTTGTACTAATTTTTTAACAACAAATTTTTAGTGTTTTCTGTGATTTCCAGCGAAGATAGCTTGCTGGTTTGTGACAGGTTATCCACAAGTGAAGGAGAGTTGCTGCCCAAATAAGCCCAAGATTTCCTCAACCTTCAACCGGTCAAAAAGGAGTTCAAACCCTCAACTCTCTCTCTCAAAATTTTTTGATTTATTGTAAACCCCAACGAGAGTTTCTCTTGGGGTATTCTTCAAAGCTTATAAGCTTTTGTAATCCATAAGTAGATAGATTAGGAAGTAGAGGAGGAAGTAGGATAATAGTTGTTTTAAATTTCTGTTTATGCAATTTCATTTTTGTTTAAAAGTAATCATACAACCCATTAAACCTGTGTATCCTCTATCCGCTTGTCATCTCCCTTTAGGGACTTCAAGCTGATATGAAAAACAGGGGAAGTGGAGGCTTAGGTAATTAAAATAACTTTTTTTTCTTGTACTACAATCAAACATTTTATTTTCCAAGTCCAAGATCAAATACCGGCACCTCCCATAAGGGATACAGCTTGGTTGATCTTGTTGATCGCTTTAAAATAAACCTTGCATGCTAATCACCCAGATAAAATTTAATCTTAAAACTTACCAACAACAACTTCCCACATCCTGCTCCTCTACCTCGGTTATCACCCTTCGGGGTACTCCGAGATACGACCAGGGGACAGGGAAGTCTTAGTTTAATAGGCATCCATCTAGTGATTTTCTGGTTGATTAAAAACAGTGACTTGGAGGCGACTTGGGGTAGTAGACCGTGGGGGGTCTCTAGGTGCTTTGACGTCCTCCTTGTTGAGCATCAGGCCATTGGGGTTTGACCTGTGAGCTACGGGTGGGCTTGTTCCCACTTTGTTGAGCGCAACAGCACTCCCTCTTCGACTTGAGAAGAACTAGATCGGGGTAGTCACACCACCGGTTCTAAAACTTAAATCCAAGAAGAAAAACTCTAATAAAATCAACTAAAATAAACCAAGAGACATTTCAAAACCGGTTCTACAACACTCTTCTATTTCAAGCACTCTTTCACTCCAACATTGCACTACAATTTTTACTTCCAGCACTTTACGTTTCAGTTACATTTACTTTCATTTTTGGCAATCGTTATGTGGTGAATGCTTAACTGTTTAAAGTCATTTTCCATTTTTTAATTTACTGTTGTTTTAATAATCTTCACGCAAACCATTTTCTGCTATATTGTAAATCTGGTTCATTGTCCATATTGGTAAATCATCTGTATATCGTTAAGTGTTTTGGTTCCTTATTGTTTATAATCATATCGTTCATTTATCTCATTGTCAAACACCGAAGCTGTAGTTAATCATAGATTAAATCTCAATTTTATTTGTAAAGTTTATAAAGCCATAATCTATCTTTTGACTCCATTATTTAGGCACTGGTTTAAAGAAAAAGGTTGACTGTCATTTAAATCTTGCGTATTGCATCAGTCTGATTGTCATCTCTCAGAACCTTAGCCTCAGTTTAAATAAAAGATCCCTTTAATTAAATTATAATTAATTAATAAATCTGGAACTTAGCTTTCCTATAGGGACTACCCCCCTTGGCTCTGTTGGGATCTTGCCTAAACGGAGGAGTTGTGGACTGTGGTGACAGTGGTCCCCAGCTCTCACTTGCCCCCAAGGACACACATAGCAGGTTGTGACTTTCCTGCATCTTAAAGTGTGAATTAGGCGGCAACAGGGACCACCCCCTTTGGCTTCGTTAGGAGTTAGCCTAAACGGAGGAGATGGGATCAGGTGACAGCACGTAACTCTTTGCTTGCCCCCAAGGCCACACCTTTCCCGCTTGGGAAACAGTAGTCCAAAATATTTATGTTGTTGGTGTGCATCCGGCAGACAACACGCTTCATGTGTATGTCTACTTTCTAATTCATAAAAAGAGCCTAAAGTCTCTTGAACCTGTCATAAGACAAGCCAAGAGCACTCTCTATCGGAGAGCATTTTGCATTGCATTATCATAGTAGATTAGATAAGACTCTTGAATCTCACCATAAGGTGGATCAAGAGCACTCTCTAACGAAGAGTTGTGTTTGCTAATAAAATCCTCAACACACATGTCCCCTAAAATAAGAACTTACTATTCTACAGTGTGTATGCTCTACTCGTCCGGGATACCCAGAAGCACAGTAACATGTTAATTCGCACACTTAACTCCAAGTATAATCATAATAAAATTTATCACCCGATAACCAACAAGCCTGCGTTGTATGCGATAATATTTCTAAGTGGGCGAATCTTTACTGAGGGCGCTGGGCAGCCCTCCTCGTTTGCAGTGGTTGGAAAGTTATCGAATGCCTAGCTACAAACTGGACGGTCCAACATGTATTTGAACGAGGGCGCTTAGAATCTTCTTCTGGTTAGATTTCCAATACCTTGCGTACCGGTTGCAAATTCCCTAAACAAGATCATCTTAAAAAATACACAATAAAATTGACCAAGAGCATTGTTATCACATATATAATAGGCAGTACATTTTTCAGCCAGATCTCTTACATATGAGATGCCGAGATGAGCAGTTTTGATGGATTATTTTTGTATCAGTGGACTACTGTACTCTCCCATGTCAGGACTGAGTCTCAGGACACTCAGATTTGAGGACCGATGTAGCCATTTATGTTATTTCAGAGCAGTCATGGATGCCCAATGTTATATTAGTTCTTTCTCATTGGACAGATGGTGTCTCAGATGGATTTTATTGCATGGTTATGACTCAACATTTTATATTGTGTTATGGTTATTATTGCTCTTATACTGATTCTTGTGATATATATTGACTAGTGGTATCATGATCTGGCGGTCATAATTATATGGACTTGGTTGTATCTTGTACTATGTATTAATGTCCTTGCTTAGACTTGGAAGTTTTTGATTTATACTCATTGGTTTTGCCCTCCTTAGGGAGAATAGAGGTAGTCATTCCCACCATTGTTTTGGCTTGCTAGTGCTGGCTCCATCATTTATTGTCTTCACCAATCCATTACCTTCCAATTTAGTTTTCAACCCGACTAACTTCTTGACTTATGGCATGGAGGATCTTTTTCCCCGCTAGAACCTTTGTTGGACAAGCCTCCCTATTTATATTGTGTCTTGGTTCTGAGTTGGTGACAGAACTTGCCTTGGTAAGTTGGATTGTATGCCTAAATCATTCTAGTCGGTTGTCCCGATGTTTGGCATTGTGCAGAACTCCCCCTAGTCACTTGAGATGTTGTTGGCTAAAACTGAAAGCTCATGTACTACTTGTATTGAAATATTGAATGTGCGCCCATGGAAAATGAAAATTGTAAAACTGTATTTCTTAACATATGTAAAAAGGGCAAGAGCAATGAAATGCTAAAATACTCCTTGAAGAGTATAAAAATAGGTCCAAAAAATCAATGGTTTAAAATGTGCTATATCCAAAAATTGTTGCCCTTATTAAAATAAATATGTCCCGGATAAAAGCTGCGATTAGCTGTGCTTTTAAGCACTGGTGAAGTCCCAAAAGGGTCATATAGGCCAAAAAGGCCATGGAATAAAATGTGATCATAATGAACTTGGATCAAGCTTGATGTAGACATGATGCCTAAGTTGAATAAGCACTCTCTAAACAACTCATCCATCTGTGAGGCATTGCCATTCCTTGTGTTGTTGTTTGTCTGACATTGGTTATAGTGAGTTTTCCCTTTCCTAATCCAAAGTGTCATGATGTTGAGTAGGAAGTCGTCATTTTCCTCAGCCTTGTCATTTTCACCTTTCACCCTTTACTAGCAAATTGGCTACAGCTATTAAGTGAGTATAGTCTTGAAAGTCTAAGTCTAAGTAGTAATAAATAAGGCCTTATATATGTATTAGTTGATGTACCGTCAGTGAAATGAATGCTACTTGTTGTTATTGTTACTTGAATGAGTCGTAGAGCATGTCTTAACCTTTTAACATTTGCAGTAGATGGATGCATTCTGAATTATTATGGGTATCTGATCAGCTATAGATGGTTATATTGTTTATTTGATGTGGTTGATGGTCAGATAGAGACCTATGAGGGGTATGAGTATACACCTTAGATGGATTTGGACTCTCTAAATCCAATGAGACGGTTTATTTCCAATTCCGGGCACTTACAGATGTGATCAGGCTCATTCTGCCTTTCTGATACAGTTTTTCTTCACAGATTGATATATTTGAGCAGGGAGATGTTTCAGTTGGATCTCCTAGGGCGTTGTAGGGACATAGGGGGGTGCAGCCACTTGTTTGTATCATAGTACCCCCATCCCAGAGAGCCTGGTGGGCTCAGTTTGACAACGCAGGCACCCTAGGAGGCTGTTTTGGCAGGATCACGTTTCCCGAGGCAGATTAAAACATGATTAAATGGCTATTGAAGAAATCGATTTGGGCTACTGAGGCAAGGAAATGACATGGGATGAGTCATGATGATGAGAGTGATGTCCTCCACACCTTCTCCAGCAGTTGCAACTCCTGATTGGGCCCATACCTATTTTTTGGACATTTTTTATTATTTTCTAGAGCTCTTTTTAGAGGCTCACGATTTCCTCAAGGAGGCACAAAAGTCAAAGAATTAAATTGTTATATTATTTATTGTGCCATGGGGACACCCAAAGGGAGTTAGTCAAACACTCCTTGGAAGGCGGATTAATGGGCCCAACAATATAAATCCACTTATAAAATGGATCCAAAGATACCTGTGGCTGAAGGGGCATTTCGGCAGATTCGGTGGGCCTACCCATCCGTTGGCAGCCATCACAATGGGCAACATAATCTCTGGTATATTTATGAAGTGTAGGTCAATAGTAACCAATGGAGATCATTTTCCTAGCAGTGTGCTCAGCAGCCAAATGCCCTCCACAAGGCTTGTTGTGACGGGCCTTCAAAATATATCACACTTCATATTATTCCCTGATGCAGTGATGAAGGATCTGATCTAGACCTTTTTGAATAGATACCTGCTGATCCAGGTAAAAGGAGCACTTTTACAAATCAGTCTGCGGTGCTCCTTGTGTGAGAAGTGTTGTGGAAACTTTCCAGCCACCAAAGAGCTTGCAATATCTACAAACCATGGATGGCATGTGAACAGATACATCAAAAAAATGTTTATAAGGAAAAGAGTCATGGTTCATTCTCCTGACCGGCCTATAGTCGAATAAAATTATTGAAGGAAGTAACAACCCACGACTATTTTGC
>LPNX011163478.1:30941-83030 GCA_001517045.1 Pseudotsuga menziesii | reverse complement strand
AAAACCTGATAATAGATTTCGAAACCTAAAGTCAATGAAGTTAATCCTATTATTAACAAATTTAGTTTAATCTTAAGGCATATTAGTATGTCTACAATTAAGGAGAATCTTTATGGGTTTATATATATAAACCCACGACTAATTATATCACTAATTATGGGTTTATATATAAAATATTTAATGGAATAATGGTCAGTGTAAAGGATACCCAGTGGCGTAATAATTAAATTTGTTGATAGCATAGACGACAAAAATAAATTATTTCTCTGTTACGGTGTAATTAAACTCTACACCGGCGAAGATCTTGCTGATATAATAAATAGCGTATTTATTTCTTGTTGAGTGGGTTACCTTTATTTGGGTGGTTTAGTCCACTTTGGTAAGTTATGGTTATATTGATCCATGTGCTGTATGTTGACCTCATCTCAACCATTGATTAGAACATTTCATCTTTTAATCTTAGCCACTCGTTTTGAAAGTGGTTAGGATTTGGTTATGATTGAGGTTCTCTCATTTCTATTTAAAGAAGAGAGCTTCTCATTTGTAAGGGGTCTTTGGCTCTTGGATCTGAATAATAGAAAGACTTTTCTGTGGAAATTTTTCTAGATCCGCTTTGCATCTGATGTGCTCAAATGGTGATTAGCTAGTCTTCAGCTTCCTAGCATTGTGGAAATTCCCGTGAGATCTATATTTTTCGTGGCTATCATTGTTTTGTCTACAGGAGGGCGTTTTGGCTGGAGCGTTTTTGTAGGGGGCCTCAATTCGATCGGTTCTCTTCGTCTTGGATCAGGGGGTTTTCATTAGTTTCATTGTGAACTATGATTACTTCATTTTACTGTCTTGTAGCATTCAGTTTCTTTATCTTGTATTAGCAAATCTGATATGGTTGACGTTTGCTCATGCAGGGTAGGGGGCACATTGGTGGCTTGGAGCTTGCATATGCTATAGAAATCATGGGGATCTTCCAGAATTGATCGGGATAGCAAAGATCGTCACTGTTATAGACTTCTATAAGCATTTCCAGGTAAGATCCAGCAGGTAAGTCTCTTCTTTTTCAGATCTTATTCCATTGTACCTTGCTTTTCTTCAACTTTTTCTGAAAACTCCTAAAGCACTAAAAACCCTAAAAAATAATAAACTTGGGAATAGTCCGATCTTTTGCCAAACCATTTCTGGGTTTCATAGATTGGGCCTCCCTTTCATCAAATCAACTGAAACGCTGGTCAAATTCCTCACGGTTTGACCTAGATCTAATTTTTAAGCAAAAAACTGCATAACCCCCCACTGAAAAATTGACATGCTAGGGTTTTGAGTTTTTCTGAATTTTGACTTCACGGACGGATAGATTGGGTCCAACATTGTCGAATTTTCATATGCTTAACTAAGACATCAGTATTTCATTTCATTTTCATAACAAAAGCATATAAACAAAATCACTGAAAGATAGACAAGCATAACCATACAAAAGGAACACAAAGATTTATCCTGGGAAAACCCTAAAGGAAAAAACCCAGCAAAAGCTTCCTCAATATAGATGTCCCCAAAAAGATAAAAGATAAAACCAGCAAGGAGATCAAAGCCTGATCCTCCTCCTTCTCCAGCTACTTCTCTTCTCCACTAATGCGCTACACAAGTGAGAGTGTGTGTCTCAAATGAGAAGCACCACACCTCTATTTATATTCATCCGTTCACTTTAACTAACTCATTCGACACGTAGGCTCGAGTTACACATGTAGGCTCAAGTAACCACACTGGGGTGCTAATGACCCACCTTTACACTTAGAGGGGACAACCTCATGACTCTTATTAGTTCTTCCGATTAGAAGCATTGGGTTACAAGATAATACAAGTGGTTCTCCCGATAGGACCATCGGGGACCACAACAGATACATATAGAATATTCTTCGAAGTTACAATATTTCAACACACACAGCCTAAATCAACCCTAACGCTGTCCAATTGCTTGACAATTTGACCTAGATCTAAAAAATTGACTGAAATTGCCCTAGCGCCATCACTGAAAATTAGACTTTTCCGGAAGTGAGTTTTTCTGAAATCTAACAAGATAGATAGATAGATCGGGTCCCGAGCATTCCAAAACACCCCCAACACTAAGCTAGTTCTCTCCGGTTTGCCCTAGATCTGAAAAATTGGTTTTTCAGCCTCCTAGCCCCCCTCATCAGATTCTGACTTTTCCAGATCTGATTTTTCTACTGATTTTCTGATTTGGGCTTGTAGATCAGGTCACCCTGACCTCTTCTCTCCTTCAACGCTGAGCCATTAGCCTCCAGGTAACCCTAGAACTGCAGATCTATCCTCCTAAGCCCTAGCGCTAGCCATCCATTGAGCTGGGTTTCTTGTACCTTAGCTATTCTAGATCAACTACTTTTTGGGTTCGTAGATCAAGGTGTCTCCCAGGTGGGTTCTCTAAAACATTGGTTTACTGCTCACTCCATTGCCCAATGCACACAAGGCACTAATCTCCTAGCTAGCGCTAGCCCCAACTTGACCTCACTTCTATTCCTTTTGCCAACACCTACTGATAACTCACGTCACCTATCTTTCACTCAGATTGTCCCCTTGGTACTAGGCAATCCTAACTCTGTTCTTACTCACCCTATCACAGTTATGTTTTCCAAGACAATGGTCATCTCCATCAGTTTCTAGTACCTTAACCCTAGAGCTAGGGTTTCCATTTACCTTGCACCTTAAGTACCCTAAAGCCCCATCTGAACTTCTTCTGGTGTCTAGGTCCGATCTCTCCTGTCGGGAGCAAATCTGGGTCTCCCCTATTGTTGTATTAGACTAGGATAACATAAAGTGAAGGCTGCCTTGATTGGCGTGACAACCATCCATTTGGGAGTCTAGGCAGTCGTGGTTCCACCCCTTAATTGCTTGCCCCTCTACCATCCATCCTTGATCCACCTCACACAGGCAACTACAAGGCGGGTGATAACATTTTGGCGTCGTTGCCGAGGAAGGTAGAGGCCTACCTTGGTTTGACATTTATCCTTAGCCTCTCCTCCCTTTCTCTTTGCCACATTTTGGCGCTGTTGCCGGGGAGGTAGAGGCCTACCTTGGTTCAACATACCTCACATTTCCCTACGACATATCTTTTATTGGTGAACTACTTGTGTGGTTCACCTGGCGACTCCACCTCGCGACTCCAATGAGGATCGTGCCCAACGTATTATTCTTAAGTTCTTAGAACATACCATAAATCACAATGAATTCAGATGTATTTTTGAAGCACATGAAGGAAGTAACCAAGAACATGATTGAAACTGACAGACAAATAAACGAAAGGAATAGATGGAGTTTAGAATACGGGTATGAGGATGATCTCAAGCATGATTATGGGTATGAATCTAGTTATCACAATCTTTATGATACCCACCAACTTCCTCACCCATGCAATAAAGATTTCCTAACCATCCTGAGTGGACTTGTAAGTCAACATGAACCTAGAAGTCATTCCCAGTCAAAGCCTTATAGCCAAGTAACCAGAGTTGTTAAAAAGCAAGACAAAAGGTCTCCTTTTGACTTTTCTGAAATACCGAGAGCACCTCATCCTATGCCAAATGATTACACTAGGAGGATGCCTCGGTTCAATGGAAATAAAGATATATCTATTGAAAATCATCTGGACATTCTCTGGGATTACATGGAATCTAGAGGTGCAGACGATGAAGATGTTTATATGCGAGCCTTAGGAGAATCCTTGCAAGGGGATCTTCAACTATGGTTTGATCATTTAGCACCAGGATCCATCACTGGGTATGACATGTTCACAAATTTGTTAATTAATAGTTGGTGTAGGAACACTGATGATTCTTTAGAGTGTGAATCTAGCAATGATTATAATCAGTATATTGGCGAAGTGCTTTCTCAATTGGACCATTCCTCTCCTGATATGTTCCAAATTATGAGCGTGCCTGCAATCCATAAGAATGTTACAGAGTACTTCGAGAATAATGTTTCAAAACCTCATGATGAAATTAAGAGGGATATCAATCAAATCATACAAGATACTTTGTTATTATTACTTGAAGCAGTCACAGAGCAAATCTTGGATCTGATTTGTGGAAAGGAACCTAACATGCACCATCAAGAAACCTCTATAGTTGAGCCTTCCATTGGTGAGGTCATTAAAGAGCCTTTAAAAGAACAACTCCATAGTCATTGCCGAATTGATGATAATTTGAGTCAATATCCAACCTATCCGAATCTGGATTCAAACCTTGATCGTATCTCTGCAGAAGAAGAAAAGGTTGAAATTAATAAAACTTCCATTGAAGAGCAATCATGTGGTCATATTGTAGTTGAAGACCAAGTTTGTGAGGATAGAAATGATCATGGTGATGTTTTTCCTTGTCAAATGAATGATGATGATCATTTATCCTCAATTGAATGTAATGAACAATCTCAAGAAGAACAACCACATGATGATGATATACTAGTGAGCGAGCTTGACCTAGAATCTTCTTTGTCACAAATGTCGAACTGGAATCTGTGTCTGAATAATCATCAAGAGCCTCCAAGGAATGATTCTTATACTGTTGCTGCTATTCCCCATCATATTTTTTATCAAGGTGATTTGGTTGAGGAGTTTAATCATAGTGAGTCTAGTTCTTGGGATGTTTTTCATCTTGCCAATTTCTCTAGCAAAGGTCCCATATCACATGGAAGACTAGTGTTAACATCTGTAGGTGATACAAATCAAGTTTTAATTTGTCAATCCACCCTCCCATCCCAGCTCTTGATGTCCTTCTCTATGGTATCATGCAGTACAGATCCTAAAAAGTGCCAATTGGTCAATGGTAAAGCATTTTATCTCCTTTCATCCTTGGTGCATAATGTTTTCAACTTTGCTAATTTCTTTGATTGGGTGAATGAGAAGCTCTATAAAGACCAATTCCATGTTTTCTCATTTTATAAACAACAAATGGGGTTAATCTCATTTTGTTCCTATTTTGTTCCTATTTGGGGTTAACAACAAATGGGGTTAAAGATTTCTAATTTGTTCTTATTTTGTTTCATCATTGATCATAATGTGAGAATGATTGAGTATGCTGACCAAAAAAATGAGGGAAAAAATGAGGGCCTAGGAGGGATGAATCATGTATCATATTCTGTTATTTCATCAAAATTAAACTTGCATAAGTTTTATGATCCTATCGATATATGGGTAGAAGAAATTTGCAACAATCAATCTCATCCCTGGCATGATTTCATTTCTCTTTATCCATATCTTTCTTCGATTTTCAAACAACAAGTTATAATGGCTTTAACTTTCATTCACATTACTTACAAGCCATTGTTGATTTGTTCTATCATTAATTGTAAAGAAAGCTCAATAAATTCGTTTAGCAAGTGGTTACATTGGATTTATGATTTTACCTAACACTTGTCTAAACTGGTTAGAGAAGAGTAGGTAGGACCTGAATAACCCTTCCCAGCAGTAGTATAGAGTTTTGCTTTGTTGTTTGAAGCTCACTTTTGAAGCTCTTAGCGTAATTTTGTTATCACTGCAAACTTAAAATCAAACTTTTACTAAAAGTTATGGTTATAGATTAGATTTATTTTCTGCTTTTCAGTTTCATGCATTTTTATTTTTTCAATATTTTATATACTATCCACATATTGTTCTGACGACTGCTCTGTAAGTTTGGTATAGCTCTTGACATGTTGCAGGTAGTCAGGTACATTCTTGGTAGCGGTTGCAGAGCTGGATGGATTGATCAAGGATGCTAGAAGCAGAGTGCAAAGACCAAAGATTATGAGGTTCTCAAGCGCTCTTTTCAGTAGAGCACTTGTCCCAACTGGAACCAGATGTTATCATATATATAGTAGCCAGGCTACCATATTCTATTTTTCAGACACAGTACATTTTTCAGCCAGATCTCTTACATATGAGATGCTGAGATGAGCAGTTTTGATGGATCATTTTGTATCAGTGGACTATTGTACTCTCCCATGTCAAGACTGAGTCTCAGGACACTCAAATTTGAGGACCGATGTAGCCATTTATGTTATTTCAAAGCAGTCATGGATGCCCGGTGTTATATTAGTTCTTTCTCATTGGACAGATGGTGTCTCAGATGGATTTTATTGCATGGTTATGACTCAGCATTTTATATTGTGTTATGGTTATTATTGCTCTTATACTGATTCTTGTGATATATATTAACTTGTGGTATCACAATCTGCCGGTCATAATTATATGGACTTGGTTGTATCTTGTACTATGTATTGATGTCCTTGCTTAGACTTGGAAGTTCTTGATTTATACTCATTGGTTTTGCCCTCCTTAGGGAGAATAGAGGTAGTCATTCCCACCATTGTTTTGGCTTGCTAGTGTTGGCTCCATCATTTATTGTCTTCACCCATCCATTACCTTCTAGTTTAGTTTTCAACCCGACTGACTTCTTGACTTATGGCATGGAGGATCTTTTTCCCCGCTAGAACCTTTGTTGGACAGGCCTCCCTGTTTATATTGTGTCTTAGCTTTGAATTGGTGACAGAACTTGCCTTGGTAAGTTGGATTGTATGCCTAAAATTTAAATCATTCTGGTCGGTTGCCCCGATGTTTGACATTGTGCAGAACTCCCCCTAGTCACTTGAGATGTTGTTAGCTAAAACTGAAAGCTCATGTACTACTTGTATTGAAATATTGAATATGCGCCCATGGAAAATGAAAATTGTAAAACTGTGTTTCTTAACATATGTAAAAAGGGCAAGAGCAATGAAATGCTAAATACTCCTTGAAGAGTATAAGAAAAGGTCCAAAAAATCAATGGTTTAAAATGTGTTATATCCAAAAATTGCTAACCTTATTAAAATAAATATGTCCCGGATGAAAGCTGCAATTAGCTGTGCTTTTAAGCACTGGTGAAGTCTCAAAAGGGTCATATAGGCCAAAAAGGCCATAGAATAAAATGTGATCATAATGAACTTGGATCAAGCTTGATGTAGACATGATGCCTAAGTTGAATAAGCACTCTCTAAACAACTCAACTATCTGTGAGGCACTGCCATTCCTTGTGTTGTTGTTTGTCTGACATTGGTTATAGTGAGTTTTCCCTTCCCTTATCCACAATGTCATGATGTTGAGTAGGAAGTCATCATTTGCCTTAGCCTTGTCATTTTCACGATTCACCCTTCACTAGCAAATTGGCTACAGTTATGAAGTGAGTATAGTCTTGAAAGTCTAAGTCTAAGTAGTAATAAATAAAGCCTTATATATGTATTGGTTGATGTACCGCCAATGAAATGAATGCTACTTGTTGTGATTGTTACTTGAATGAGTTGTAGAGCATGTCTTAACCTTTTAACACTTGCAACAGATGTATGTATTCTGAGTTATTATGGTTATCTGATCAGTTATAGATGGTTATATTGTTTATTTGATGTGGTTGATGGTCAGATAAAGACCTATGAGGGGTATGAGTATACACCTTAGATGGATTTGGATTCTCTGAGTCCAATGAGACAGTTTATTTCCAGTTCCAGGCACTTACAGATGTGATCAAGCTCATTCTGGCTTTCTGATGGAGTTTTTCTTCACAAATTGATATATTTGAGTAGGGAGATGTTTCAATTGGATCTCCTAGGGCGTTGTAGGGGCATAGGGGGGTGCAACCACTTGTTTGTGCCATAGTACCCCTATCCCAGAGAGCCTGGTGGGCTCAGTTTGACAACACAGGCACCCTAGGAGGCTGTTTGGGCAAGATCGCATTTCCCGAGGCAGATTAAAAAATGATTAAATGGCTATTGAAGAAATCGATTTGGGCTACTGAGGCAAGGAAATGAGATGGGATGAGTCATGATGATGAGAGTGATGTCCTCCACACCTTCTCCAGCAATTGCAGCTCCTGATTGGGCCCATACCTATTTTTTGGACATTTTTTATTATTTTCTAGAGCTCTTTTTAGAGGCTCACGATTTCCTCAAGGAGGCACAAAAGTCAAAAAATTAAATTGTTATATTATTTGTTGTGCCATGGGGACACCCAAAGGGAGTTAGTCAAACACTCCTTGGACCCACCATGTGCTTTCATTTATTTCTTGTTGAGTGGGTTACCTTTATTTGGGTGGTTTAGTCCACTTTGGTAAGTTATGGTTATATTGATCCATGTGCTGTATGTTGACCTCATCTCAACCATTGATTAGAACATTTCATCTTTTAATCTTAGCCACTTGTTTTGAACGTGGTTAGGATTTGGTTATGATTGAGGTTCTCTCATTTCTATTTAAAGAAGAGAGCTTCTCATTTGTAAGGGGTCTTTGGCTCTTGGATCTGAATAATAGAAAGACTTTTCTGTGGAAATTTTTCTGGATCCGCTTTGCATCTGATGTGCTCAAATGGTGATTAGCTAGTCTTCAGCTTCCTAGCATTGTGGAAATTCTCGTGAGATCTATATTTTTCGTGGCTATCATTGTTTTGTCTACAGGAGGGCGTTTTGGCTGGAGCGTTTTTGTAGGGGGCCTCAATTTGATCGGTTATCTTCGTCTTGGATCAGGGGGTTTTCATTAGTTTCATTGTGAACTATGATTACTTCATTTTACTGTCTTGTAGCATTCAGTTTCTTTATCTTGTATTAGCAAATCTGATATGGTTGACGTTTGCTCATGCAGGGTAGGGGGCGCATTGGTGGCTTGGAGCTTGCATATGCCATAGAAATCATGGGGATCTTCCATAACTGATCGGGATAGCAAAGATCGTCACTGTTACAGACTTCTATAAGCATTTCCAGATAAGATCCAGCAGGTAAGTCTCTTCTTTTTCAGATCTTATTCCATTGTACTTTTCTTTTCTTCGACTTTTTCTGAAAACTCCTAAAGCACTAAAAACCCTAAAAACTAATAAACTTGGGAATAGTCCGATCTTTTGCCAAACCATTTCTGGGTTTCATAGAGAAAGCCTCCCTTTCATCAAATCAACTGAAACGCTGGTCAAATTCCTCATAGTTTGACCTCTATCTGACTTTTAAGCAAAAAACTGCATAACCCCCCACTGAAAAATTGACCTGTTAGGGTTTTGAGTTTTTCTGAATTTTGACTTCACGGACGGATAAATCGGGTCCCACACAGCCTAAATCAACCCTAACGCTATCCAATTGCTTGACCATTTGACCTAGATCTAAAAAATTGACTGAAACCGCCCTAGCGCCCTCACTGAAAATTAGACTTTTTCGGAAGTGAGTTTTTCTGAAATCTAACAAGATAGACAGATAGATCGGGTCCCAAGCATTCCAGAACATCCCCAATGCTGAGCTAGTTCTCTCTGGTTTGCCCTATATCTGAAAAATTGGTTTTCAGCCTCCTAGCCCCCCTCATCAGATTCTGACTTTTCCAGATATGATTTTTCTGCTGATTTTCTGATTTGGGCTTGTAGATCAGGTCACGCTGACCTCTTCTCTCCTTCAACACTGAGCCATTAGCCTCCAGGTAACCCTAGAACTGCAAATTTGTCCTCCTAAGCCCTAGCACTAGCCATCCATTGAGCTGGGTTTCCTGTACCTTAGCTTTTTCGAATCAACTACTTTTTGGGTTCGTAGATCAAGGTGTCTCCCAGGTGGGTTCTCTGAAACATTGGTTTACTGCTAACGCCATTGCCCAATGCACACAAGGCACTGATCTCCTAGCTAGCGCTAGCCCCAACTTGACCTCACTCCTATTCCTTTTGCCAACACCTACTGATAACTCACGTCACCTATCTTTCACTAAGATTGTCCCCTTGGTACTAGGCAGTCCTAACTCTGTTCTTGCTCACCCTGTCACAGTTACGTTTCCCAAGACAGTGGTCATCTCCATCGGTTGCTAATCATAGTGGAAAAAATCGGCATCGGCAAAAAATCAGCGAGGGTCTAAAAAACATCTTCTCGGCAACATCGGCAAAAAAATCGGCAAACCGCAGGAAGCATTAAAAAATGCAAATTTTGTACTTTAATAGGGTTAAAATTTGCTTACCGATTTTTCCCGATCTTTCCCGATTTTTTCCCGATTTTTCCCGATTTTTCCCGATTTTTTCCCGATGTTTGCCGATTTTTGCCGATGTTTTCCAATTTTTCCCGATGTTTGCCGATGTTTGCCGATGTCCGATTTTTTGAAAAAATCGCGATTTTTCGGCGATTTTTTCCACTATGTTGCTAATACCTTAACCCTAGAGCTAGGGTTTCCATTTAACTTGCACCTTAAGTACCCTGAAGCCCCATCTGATTTTCTTCTAGTGTTTAGGTCCGATCTCTCCTGTCGGGAGCAGATCTGGGTCTCCCCCATTGTTGTCCTAGACTAGGATAACATAAAGTGAAGGCTGCCTTGATTGGCGTGACAACCATCCATTTGGAAGTCTAAGCAGTCGTGGTTCCACCCCTTAGTTGCTTGCCCCTCTACCATCCATCCTGGATCCACCTCACACAGGCAACTACAAGGCGGGTGATAATAAGCATTTGAAAAATAATCTCACATCTCCAAGACTTTTATTTCAGCATCCCCAGCACTTCGACTCCATTTTGGCACTGGTTTTTTAATTCTTTCGCATTATCTAAGTCGAACTATTTGTCCTTTTTATATCTTATGTTGTGGATGCTTTAATTTCTATCTTCTTATTTAAATCATATCATGTTTTGCAAATTGCAACATGGATTGCTTAATTAATTATTGTGTATATCATAAAAACTCCTAAACAACACTAATTCACACCATTCATCTAAGAACACCTTTAACAACAAGAGCCTTAAACAACTCTTTTTAAGGGACTACCCCCCTTGGCTTCGTTAGGAGTTAGCCTAAATGGAGCTGGGATCAGGGGACAACACCTAGCTCTTTGCTTGCCTGCAAGGCCATACCTTTCCCACTTGGGAAACAGCAGTCCAAAATATTTCTGCTGACAGTGTGCATTCGGTGGACAACACTTCTAATCATTCCACACATTTGTGAGACACTGCCATTCCCTATTGTTCACCTAGTCCAACTTATGTGTTTTCTGGATCCCTTTATCCTTTAGCCTAGATGCTTACAGTGTCGAGTGTCAAGCCATTCCCTTGGCCTTATCTGGTTTCATTCGCCATCAACCTTGACTAGCAAAATGGTCAAATCTATAAATGAATATACACTGGAGGTTCTTATTTAAAGAAGCTAATCATTTTGATTTGGATTATATATATATATATATATATATATATATATATATATATATTGTGCTTATACTCGCCAACAGAATCTACTTTTACTTGAGTCTCACTGTTAGCATTGATAATTAAGCATGCATGTCCATTTTGTACTTTGCAGTATCATGGTTTAGCACTTGGGTCATCTTTTGATCAATTTTGACCTAGTCAACCTTGTGTTGACCAAGCCAGGAGCAAGGTCTAGGATGAGTTTTAGACCAATGGTTGTGGATAATGAAGATGAGCAGGGTCCACTTTTGCATAAAATCCTAAGTGGGTCCACTTTTGCATAAAATCCTAAGTGGGTTCTTTAGTTTTCTCTTGCATGTGGCTAGATCTTCCTAGATCCACTTTGCTCAACTCATTGTGGTATTTTCCTTATCAAGTTGGGTCATTTTTCCTTTTCTCTAAACCTTCCCAACTTCACCTTAACTCCTATACCACATATATTTCCTAGATCTAGACTACCTCATTCATTATCTCTCCTCTTTTACTCGTTGTTTACCCCTAGGAGTGTCTTGAGTAGGTGCTTTAGCCTTCTTGGGCTAGTGGGGTCTCCCCATTGGTCATTCTCTAGTTTGATCTAAAGCGACAAGAGCCCGTCCGGTGTGACAACTACCCTTCATCCGTAGTGGACAAGGCCCTTGGGGTATCACCTGTTAAAATTCCATATGCTAAGCTAGATTATCAGCATTTAATTTCAATTTCATAACAAAAGCATATAAACAGGATCACTGAAAGAAACAGTATCACAAGAACAACACAAATTTATCCTGGGAAAACCCTAAAGGGAAAAACCCAACAAAAGCTTCCTCAATATAGATGCCCCAAAAAGATAAAAGGTAAAACCTAAAAAGAATGATCCTCCTCCTTCTCCAACGACGGCTCTTTCTCTCTCTCTCTCATGCGCTACACAAGTGAGTGTGTGTGTCTCAAATGAGGAGCGCCACACCCCTATTTCTATTCTTCTGTTCACTTAATATTAGACTTAGTTATGTAGGCTTGAGTAATCCTAATTCAGTTATGTAGGCACGAGTAACCACAACTGGGTACTAATGACCCGACTTACAACGGAGGGGACTTCCTTATGAATTTTGGTAATTCTCCCAATAGGAACATCAAGGTACAAAGTAATACAAGTAATTCTCCCTATAGGAACATCGAGGTACAAAGTAATACAAGTAATTCTCCCGATAGGAACATCGGGGACCACAAAATATATTTAGAATATTCTTCGAAGTAGGAGAAAGAGGGCATCATCAGCGTCATCAACGAGAAGGGTATTCTACAACAACATCAACAACAACAACAACAACAATAGGAGAAGGAGGGCATCATTAGCATCATCATCAGGGTGACACATCTATAAATCATTGGAAGCTTTTCAACATCATATAGTCTTCATCTTCAAACTTTAGCAGCAGCAACACTTTGACCTTTTGATCAGCAACATCATCATTAGCACTTTGACCTTTCGATCAGCAACATCATCATCAACACTTTGACCTTTCGATCAGCTACATCATCATCATCAGCACTTTGACCTTTCGATCAGCAACATCATCATCATCGATCAGCATCATCATCATCATACTCTGAACTTTCGATCATCATCATCAGCATCACACTCTAATCTTTCGATCAGTAACATCATCATCATCAGTAACTGGAACCCACAGTACGAAGACGAAAGTCTTCGGATCACTTTTGGACTTAAAGTCCAGGGATGATGCAATCCCATCACATTCTCGACAACCAAAGTTATCGGATTCAATTACGAGATAATCACTCCCTATTACTTTAGGACTAAGCCCAAGGATGATGCAATCCTACCACGTTCTCGAGTACCAAAGTCACCGGATCCGTTCTGAACAAAAGTTCAAGGATGATACAATCCTACCACATTCTCGAGTACCGAAGTCACCGGATCCATTCTGAACAAAAGTTCAAGGATGATACAATCCTACCACATTCTAGAGTACCGAAGTCACCGGATGTATTCTGAACAAAAGTTCAAGGATGATACAATCCTACCACATTCTCGAGGACTGAAGTCACCGAATCTGTTCTGGACAGATGTCCCAAGATGATACAATCCCTCTTCATTCTCGAGGACCGAAGTCACCAAATCCATTATGGAGAGATGTCCCGGGATGATACAATCCCTCTTCATTCTCAAGGACCAAAGTCATCGGATCACTTTAGGACAAGTGTCCAGAGATGATACAATCCCACTACAACATCACTGCTCCCCCTTTCGAGGAAGGTCTTTCCGAACAACACCAAGCTTGTCTCAAAAGTATTCGAACTTTATCCGGGACAGAGGCTTCGTTAACACATCAGCAACTTGTTCATCAGTACTCACATACTGGAGCTTTATGGCTCCCTTCTACATCATATCTCGAATGTAGAAGTACCGGATTTCTATGTGCTTCGATCTATTGTGGAACACTGGGTTCTCTGTCATCTTTATACAACTTTGGTTATCACATAGATTCACGGTAGTATCCAACTCCAAGTTGAATAAACCTGACATCAGCTTCCGAAGCCATATGGCTTCACAACTAGCAAAGCAAGCTGCTATATATTCTGCTTCAGCCTTGCTAAGAGCAACAATGGACTGTTTCCTGCTAAACCATGAAATCATAGCAGATCCCAGACTATAACATCCACCTGATGTGCTTTTCCTGTCTGATTCACTTCCAGCCCAATCTGCATCCGTATAGCCATACAGTCTGTTCTTATGGCTTCCATCATAGTATAGACCAAAGTCTATAGTCCCTTTCAGATATCTCATCACATGTTTTGCAGCTACTAGGTGAACACATCTATGTTGAACTAGGTATTGACTCAAGGTGTTCACAGCAAAACAAATGTCTGGTTGTGTATTTGTTAGATACATCAATGACCCAATAATCTGTCTGTATTGAGTCACATCCACTAACTCTGACGAATCATCAGCTAACAACTTCAGGTTGGAATCCATGGGTGTGGTCATGGCTTTGTATTCCAACATATCGAATCTTTTCAATATCTCTACTGCATACTTTCCCTGGTTGAGAAAGATTCCTTCTGAACTTTGCCATACTTCCAGACCTAGGAAATGATGCATTAACCCAAGGTCTTTCATCTCAAATTCTTCAGCGAGTTTCTTCTTGCTTTCCACAATCTGTTTCTCATTCCCTGTCAGAAATAAATCATCCACATATAGTAATAGTATGACAGGTTCGTCTTCTATAACCTTGAAGTAAAGGTTAGGATTGGTTTTACTCTTGGCAAAGCACATGCTCGTCAAGAAACTATCTATCCTTCCATAGCAATTTCTGGGAGCTTGCTTCAAGCCATACAGGACCTTCTTCAACTTGCATACGTGAGTCGTTCTGTCTTCAACTTCAAATCCTTGTGGTTGTTCTATGTATACTTCTTCTTCAATCACACCATTCAGGAATGATGTCTTTGTTGAAATATTGTAACTTCAAAGAATATTCTATATGTATATTTCTTTGTGGTCCCCGATGATCCTACCGGGAGAACCACTTGTATTACTTTGTACCCCGATGCTCCTAATCGGAAGAACTAATAAGAGTCATGAGGCAATCCCCTCTAATTGTAAAGGTGAGTCATTAGCACCCCAATGTGGTTACTTGAGCCTACATGTGTAACTCGAGCCTACATGATTAACTCGAGCCTACATGACAGATGAATTAACTTAAGTGAACGGATGAATATAAATAGAGGTGTAGCGCTCCTCATTTGGAACACACACTCTCACTTGTGTAGCGCATTAGTGGAGAAGAGAAGTAGCTGGAGAAGGAGGAGGATCAGGCTTTGATCTCCTTGCTGGTTTTATCTTTTATCTTTTATCTTTTTGGGGCATCTATATTGAGGAAGCTTTTGCTGGGTTTTTCCCTTTAGGGTTTTCCCAGGATAAATCTTTGTGTTCCTTTTGTATGGTTGTGCTTGTCTATCTTTCAATGATCTTGTTTATATGCTTTTGTTATGAAAATCAAATGAAGTACTGATGTCTTAGCTAAGCATATGAACATTCAACATGGAATCAGAGCCACCCTGAAAAGAAGACATTGTGCAGCTACAGAATCTAGGGCTTCTTACTTTTTGGTTCTCTCTCCACAATCGATCAGCAAAAGAAGGCTAGGCTGACTCTCCATTGAAGGACGCATCTTTCTGTCGAAGCGGAATTCAATTCCGAGCATTTTCAGTTTTCGGTGTGGAAAATTAGGGCTTCTTGCAGAAGAGGAATTTTTGAGTGAGCCCAGCATAGGATAGTTCTCCTCATCAAAATCGAAGTTTAGAGACCTGGACCAAGAAATTTGGTTGGGTGAAACTCTGGGAAAGTCAAACCCTAGTTTGACCCCGATCTGGAAAAACCCTAAATACTAAAACTCCTAAGTTTTGGTACATTCGCTATATCCTGAGATTGGGGAAGGATCAAGAGTTGAAAATTACAGAGGCCGAAGATAAAATCCTGATTTACACTATGTCCAAAATTCAGCCTCAGATTCGCTATATTCTGGGAGATATGATCCCTCCAAGTTAGGGTTCCAGCCTCTTCTAGAAGTCATCCCTAAACAGGACACCTGGGGAGAATTGTTGTAGCATGGG
Organism: Pseudotsuga menziesii; assembly: GCA_001517045.1. Taxonomy (NCBI): domain Eukaryota; kingdom Viridiplantae; phylum Streptophyta; class Pinopsida; order Pinales; family Pinaceae; genus Pseudotsuga; species Pseudotsuga menziesii. The sequence goes on along the minus strand of LPNX011163478.1, from coordinate 67,237 downwards.
CTACAGAGGTCCAAATGGAATTCTTGAAGATGTTCCAGAAAGAGCACGGACTATACTTTCTATGGTCCAAATTTTAGAACCAGAAGAGGAAACCGTGACACGTGGCATGCCGTACAACTTCGTTGTTCTGAACAATCGTGTAACAGGTCACCTTGGGAAAAGGATCATAAATCCCAATTAGTAAAACCAATTCTGATGAAACCTGTGGTGTTGGATCAGGGACATGCGAAGTTACCTCAGGGCAAAATTTCAGACACAGAGGAGCAGCAATTTCGGGGATATTACAGAAACAGTGACAAGCATTTCTGCAGATGAAATTGGAAAACTAGGGCTTCCTATTACGGGAGCTTTCCCCCACTGTTTTCAGAAAAGGAGTATATTGGACAGCTCTATTTGAAGAGATCTATCTTTCTATCCAATCAGATCTGAAATATTCCAAGTTTTGAAATTTAGGGTTTCTCTGACAAACCCTAGATCAGCCAGCTCCGGAAGCAAGACAGACACCTCAAATCGGTAAGATCTAATCCTTTTCTATTTGCATTTGAGGTTCTCATTTCAAAGTGATCTATCACATCAGCTTGATGATAAGCTTGGTGAAGTTGACAAATTCCAAGCATAGAAATATTTGATCTCTCTGAAGGAAATGAATTGGACACCTTCATGAGTAGAGAGGTTCCAGTTCCAGAAAAAGATGAGGCACAAGGCCTTACACAAGAAGAACTTGATCAAAGCCAAGAAGATCATTGTTGATTCAATCACGGATCAAATTGTACCACAAGTGTCTTCCCTAAAGACACTGAAGATGTTTGATTCCTTGATCAAGCTATTTGAAGATAAGAACATAATTGAGGCTCACTGCCACTTATTGCACTTGATTGCATAAGTTTAGGAGTCTCCTAGATCAATCCCTACAATTTAGGAAGCAACTGGGAGTGCCGAAACCAACCAAGGGCAGTTCACTTCCATTAATGACTAGTCAAGCCAAGTTAGGAGTCAGTTACATTCAGTTCTAGCCCTCTACATTCAGTTAGCGCTAGGTTAAATTGATTGCACACATGTGGGGCGCTTTTCTCACCTACCACAGTCAGTTAACCATTATTTAATACTAAATGTAACACTTGGTTGTGTTTTAGAACTCCGGTTATGATTTAGACAAGGACAGTTAACTACTGAGTCCTCCGATAGTGATTTAGACAAAGTCTTGGTTACCTACAATCAAGTAAGTCTAATCAATTCGAACTTCCTCATGTGGATTCGAATTGCTTGTGGCTATTAAAGCCATTTTACATTATTGTAATTATCATCTGAATTACTTTTTTTGATTAATGAAAGCATTCACAGCTGCAAGCCTTTTGCACTGTTTCATTCTTCAATTGCTGAGTAAATTGTGAGATCTTCTTTGTGAATTTTGTTTCTTGTCTACAGATCTATATGCTCAAATTTACATGGTATCAGAGCCTCGGTGGACAAGACTCCTCTCCTCCTCAGATCTCCAACCGGATCATTTTGTTTGTTTGATTGTGTGACAGGTTATCAGGTTTTCTTACAGCATTCGCTACAAGCAGCCTCTACTTCTCATTGCATTCGCTACAACAGCTCAGTTCTTCCTATTACTTCGAAATGGCTCATCGAATAGAGCTTCTCACTCCCTTCAACTATCACTAGTGGAAGGAAGACATGAAAATATTGCTCCGCACCAAGCATCTCTTCAGACTCATAGAAGAAACAGAGGAAGAACCAAAATCAGATAAAGACAAAGCTAAGTACATGAACAGGCTTGATGAAGCCATTGGACTCATGCAATACTCAGTCTCTAAGGATCTTGAATTTCACATCCAAGACTTGGACACTCCCAAGGAGGTTTGGGACAAGCTTGCTTCTTTGTTTGATAAGCATGATGAGATGAGGATCCATCAGCTAGAAAATGATCTGATTACTCTCAATCCATCAGACTTCGAATCTCTAAATGAATTCTTCTCAAAGTTCAAGAACCTGATATATCAGTTGAAGCAATGCAACGTGAAGAAGGATGAAGATCAGCTCATTCTTGCTATTCTCACAAAGCTCAATTCAGACTACTCAGTCTTTGTATCGACCTTCCAAACAGTAAGGCTCACTACTCCAAATTGGAAGATGCCCACTCTTAATGCTTTCATTCAATCTCTTATTTCTGAGAATGATAAATTGATCCAAATGGGGATCATTCGATCTCCCAAAGATCTAGCTCTTGTTGCAAGAGGAGATAAGGTAGCGAATGACAGAGGGAAGCAAAGAGATGAGTCTGAACAGTCAAAAGAACCTTCAGGTTCAAAGAGAAGCAAGAAGAATGGCAAATGCAAGGTCCTCTACCCTTACTGTGGAAGGGGCTTCCATTCAGAAAGCTCCTGTATGAGAAGACAACTTGATGAAATGGCTCTTCTTTTGAAAAGGCACAACATTGTTGTACCTGCTAGCGCAAGGAAGGAAGACTCTGAAGAAGAAGAAGAAGAATACCCAAGGAAAGGACATGCACTGAAAGCTTGTTGCACATCAACACCTGCCTTCCTCATTGATTTTGGAGCTTCCAACCATATGGCTGCATCCATAGAATCATTCTCTTCTTTTCAGTCCTTTGATGGTCCTAGTATTCAGATGGGCAATAACAGTAAAATCCAAACCAAAGGGAAGGGCTCTATCCAACTTGAACATGGAAGGTTCAAAGATGTGTTGTTTGTTCCCTCCCTGACTTCAAACCTGTTATCTATCTATCAGATGACCCATACTAGATCTCCAAAGAGAGTGATCTTTGGTCCTGACTCAGTGGAGATCACAGATATCTCTACTGGAAGCATCATAGCAAAGGGTATTGCGAATCATGCTTCAAAAGCATATGAGTTCTCACATTTTATGCCTCCTTCAGAACCAGTGCACTCTCAGCAGCCACCTGCAAGGAAAGGTAAAACCATTGCATCTACTTCTTTTACAGCTTCTACTAGTATTGCAGATCCATCTATATCAGTTTATGACATTAAGATTCAGGGTGACTCAGATCTAGATTCAGTCCCTACTTCCAAACTGGAAGCTAGGAAGATGACTGGAAACTCACCTGACACTCAGAAAGGAAAGACTTTTGCGCTATGTCATACTGTTTTGCCTCCTTCAGAGAGATGCAATAGACTTCCTGTAAGATGCAATATGGCAAGGGTTCAGTCTTCCTACATTCAGAAGAATGGATATGATCATACACCTCTTCATTCAGCAAGAGACAAAAGTTACATTCCTCCTTCCTTCCATCATCAATTTTGGAGAAAAAGGAGAAGTCTACATGCCAGGCCCCAGAATACCTGTGCACAGCACACCATGCATGCTGCTTCACTACCTACTTAGATAGAAGGAGGGCTTTTTTCCCATGTGGTTTTTGCCCTAGTTACTTGTATTAAGCAGTTACTTTATTTTACTTGATGTAATGGGTGACCCATGGTCTTAGTTACCAGGGCCCACAGTTTGTCCAAGTTAGCATTCAGGGGGGCTGTTAGGATTATTAATCCTCCCTTGTCCAAATTTGATCATATGTCTAAATCAAGAGTCATGTCTAAATCGGGAGTCCATCCAGTCTATTTATAGTCATTAGCACCATTGGTTAAACTTGACCTAATTGGGGCACATGTTTCAGTTACCTAAGTGTGGGGAACACTAACTGAGGCTCACTGCCACTTATTGCACTTGATTGCATAAGTTTAGGAGTCTCCTAGATCAATCCCTACAATTTAGGAAGCAACTGGGAGTGCCAAAACCAACCAAGGGCAGTTCACTTCCATTAATGACTAGTCAAGCCAAGTTAGGAGTCAGTTACATTCAGTTCTAGCCCTCTACATTCAGTTAGCGCTAGGTTAAATTGATTGCACACATGTGGGGCGCTTTTCTCACCTACCACAGTCAATTAACCATTATTAATACTAAATGTAACACTTGGTTGTGTTTTAGAACTCCGGTTATGATTTAGACAAGGACAGTTAACTACTGGGTCCTCCGATAGTGATTTAGACAAAGTCTTGGTTACCTACAGTCAAGTAAGTCTAATCAATTCGAACTTCCTCATGTGGATTCGAATTGCTTGTGGCTATTAAAGCCATTTTACATTATTGTAATTATCATCTGAATTACTTTTTTTTATTAATGAAAGCATTCACAGCTGCAAGCCTTTTGCACTGTTTCATTCTTCAATTGCTGAGTAAATTGTGAGATCTTCTTTGTGAGTTTTGTTTCTTGTCTACAGATCTATATGCTCAAATTTACAAAGATTCACTCCAATAAACATGAATCTGAAGCTCCTAGGGTCAAAGACACCATGACGGAAGAAAGAGCTTCAGAGAGCCCTAGATCCACCTTGGAGGATGAAGACCACCATGGGTACGAGAAACTCAAGATGAAGAAAAGAATGCTATGAAAGAAGCTATGATCAAAGAATAACAGTTAATCATGGGGAATGATGTATACGATATGATTTCGAAACATAACAGGAAGTACATAGTATCTTCCATATGGATCTACAAGAACAAGTGTACAAAGCAAGGTTCGTGATTTGCTTTAGAAGGAATAGACTATGACATGACATACTCTATTGACCAGTATACATCAAGCATAGAACCACCTGTACAGAATGAAGAGGGAAGATGATACTCCAATTCAGGGGGAGTGACTACAGAAGATATCTGAGTTTGACATGGTACGACATGATGGACAACTTCCTGAAGCATCGAGACTTTACCAAGAGTAAAGTGGGTTTCAACCTTCAAGGTTGAATGCAAAAGACTAGGATATGTTGATGATCTGACAAGACGAACTCATGGAAGCTGTTATACTAGAATGATGTATGGGATATAGTTCCCAAACCAGAAGGAAAGAGTATTGTATCCTCCAAATGGATATACAAAATAGAGCATGCAGCTGACGGAAGTATCGAGAAGTATAAAGCAAGATTTGTGGCCAGAGGTTTCTTTCAGAAAGAGGGAATTAATTCTGAAGAGACACTTACTCCAGGAAGCAAGGTACACTTCCTTCAAAACTATCATGGTAGTTTCTTCCATGGTGAAGTAAAGACAAGCCTTCCTTAATGGTATGATTGAGAAAGAGTTTTACATCGAATAGTCACGAGGATTTGAAGATGAAGCCAGATGGAATCACGTATGCAAGTTGAAGAAGGCCCCCTATGGCCTGAAGCAACCTCCCAAAGCTTGGTATGGAAGAATAGATAGTTTCTTGTCGAGCATGGGATTTACCAAGAGTAAAGCTGATCCTAACCTTTATCTCAAGGTTGTAGAAGATGAACTTGTCATCTTGTTTTATATGTGGATGACTTATCCTTGACAAGAAATGAGAAACAGGTCATGGAAAGCAAGAAGAAACTAGCAGAAGAATTTGAGATGAAAGACCTTGGGTTAATGCATTATTTCCTAGGTCTGGAAGTATGGCAAAGTTCAGAAGAAATCTTTCTCAACCAGGGAAAGTATGCGGTAGAGATATTGAAGAGATTCAATATGTTGGAATGCAAAGTCATGGCCACACCCATGGACTCCAACCTGAAGCTGTTAGCTGATGACTCATCAGAGTTAGTGGATATGACTCATTATAGACAGATCATTGGGTCATTGATGTACTTAACAAGTACCAGACCAGACATTTATTTTGCTGTGAACACCTTAAGTCAATATCTTGTTCAACTAAGACGAGTTCACCTAGTAATTGCAAAACATGTGATGAGATATCTGAAAGGGACTATAGACTTTGGTTTATATTATGATGGTAGCCATGAGTATAGATTGTATGGCTACACAGATGCAGATTGGGCTGGAAGTATCTCAAACAAGAAAAGCACATTAGGTAGATGCTTTTGTTTGGGGTCTGCTATGAGTTCATGGTTTAGCAGGAAACAGTCCAGTGTTTCTTGTAGCATGGCTGAAGCAAAATACATAGCAGATTGCTCTGCTAAGTTGTGAAGCCATATGGCTTCGGAAGCTGATATCAGGTCTCTTTGACCTGAAGATGGATACTACAATGATTCTATGTGATAACCAGATTTGTGATGACAGAGAACGCTGTGTTTCGATTGTAACACATAGAAATCCGGTATTTCTACATACGAGATAAGATGCAGATGATTATGTTTCAGTATTTACATACTGTAGATGCAGATGATGATGATTCCCTATTTCTATACTGAAGATATAAATGATGATGCTTTCAGTATTCACATATTGGAGATACAGATGGTGATAGTTCAGTATTCACATACTGAAGATGTAGATGATAATGTATTGATGAAGTCTCTGTCTCGGGTAAAGTTCGAACACTTTCGAGACAAGCTTGGTGTTGTTCGAAAAGACCTTCCTCGAAAGGGGAAGTAGTGATGTTGCAGTGGGATTGTATCATCCCTGGGCACTTGCCCATAAGTGATCCGGAGACCTCGGTCCTCGAGAATGAAGAGGGATTGTATCATCCCGGGACATCTATCCAAAAGTGATCCGGTGACCTCGGTCCTCGAGAATGAAGAGGGATTGTATCATCCTGGGACATCTATCCAAAATAGATCCGATGACTTCGGTCTTCGTGAATGTGGTGGGATTGCATCATCCCTGAACTTCGGTTCAAAATGTATCCGGAGGTCTCGGCCCCCGTGAATGTGGGTGGATTGCATCATCCCTGAACCTCGGTTCAAAATGTATCTGGAGGTCTCGGCCCTCGTGAAAGTGGTGGATTGCATCATCCCTGAACCTCGGTTCAAAATGTATCTGGAGGTCTCGGCCCTCGTGAAAGTGGTGGATTGCATCATCCCTGAACCTCGGTTCAAAATGTATCCGAAGGTCTTGGCCCCAGTGAAAGTGGTGGGATTGCATCATCCCTAAACCTCGGTTCAAAATGTATCAAGAGATCTCAGTCCCCGTGAATGTGGTAGGATTGTATCATCCTTGAACTTCAGTTCAGAACGGATCCGGTGACTTCGGTACTCAAGAACGTGTGTTGAACCCGTAATTCTGAAAGGAAGGATCGTTAGTAACTCCGTAAAGACCTAAATCCCGTAATTCCGAAAGAAAGGATCATTGAATTGATCCCGTAATTCTAATAGGAAGGATTGTCTGAGTTCCACAGATGTGTTGATCCCGTAATTCCAATAGGAAGGATTGTCTGAGTTCCACATCTGTGTTGATCCCGTAATTCCGAAAGGAAGGATCGTTAGTAACTCCGTAAAGACCTAAATCCCGTAATTCCGAAAGGAAGGATCATTGAATTGATCCCGTAATTCCAATAGGAAGGATTGTCTGAGTTCCAGTGTGGTTACTTGAGCCTACATGTGTAACTCGAGCCTACATGTGTAACTCGAGCCTAGATGACAGATGAGTTAACTTAAGTGAACGGATGAATATAAATAGAGGTGTAGTGCTCCTCATTTGGAACACACACTCTCACTTGTGTAGCGCATTAGTGGAGAAGAGAAGTAGCTGGAGAAGGAGGAGGATCAGGCTTTGATCTCCTTGCTGGTTTTATCTTTTATCTTTTATCTTTTTGGGGCATCTATATTGAGGAAGCTTTTGCTGGGTTTTTCCCTTTAGGGTTTTCCCTGGATAAATCTTTGTGTTCCTTTTGTATGGTTGTGCTTGTCTATCTTTCAGTGATCCTATTTATATGCTTTTGTTATGAAAATGAAATGAAGTATTCACGTCTTAGCTAAGCATATGAAAATTCATCAGTCTTCACATCCATCTGGTGTAAGTCCCACTTCATCATGGATGCAAGTGCCATGATAGTTCTAATTTAAGTATACCGTCCTACTGGAGCAAATGTCTCTTCATAATCAATTCCCTCTTTCTGAGAGAAACCTCTAGCCACAAATCTTGCTTTATAGTTTTCAATACTTCCATCAGCTGCATGTTTTATCTTGTAGATCCATTTGGAGGATACTATACTCTTTCCTTCTGGTTTGGGAACTATATCCCATACATCATTCTTCATTATTGACTGGTATTCTTCAGTCATTGCTTCTACCCATTCTTTCTTCTGTACCACTTCTTCGTAGTTTGTAGGTTCTTGATCCACTAGATCACACATCAAAGCCACATAGTTGGAAAATGGCTTGGGCTTCTTGCTTATCCTTGTGGAGCCTTCAAGAGTTCTATATCTTTCTGCTTCGTGTATAATTTCTCTTGCCCAAGCAGGCTTTCTCTTTCGTGACATCTCCATTGTAGGAGGTTCTTGTGGTTCTGTCATATCATGCTCTTCAAGTACTTCATCTTCAGGGAGGGATGTATTCTCGATATTTCTGGAGGGTGCATCTTCCTCATATACTTCTTCATGTTGATATTTTCTGGATCTCTTGAGAGCTGCTTCTTCATCAAATGTTACATCTCTACTGATTTCCATGTGATGGAATCCAAGAATGTAAATTCCGAATGCTTTGGACACTTCACAGTATCCAACAAATATTCCCTTCTTTCCGGAAGGGTCCAACTTGGTTCTTTTCTCTTTTGGTATATGAACATATACAGGACAACCAGATATCTTGAGGTGACTTACCTCAGGCTTCTTTCCCGTGAACATCTCTTCTGGAGTCTTGAATCCAAGAGCACTGTGAGATATTCTATTATGTACATAGACAGCAGTTCTTGCTGCTTCTTCCCATAGATGCATTGGAATATCTTGATCATATATCATTGTCTTCACTGCCACCATGATGGTTCTGTTCTTTCTTTCCGCAACACCATTCTGTTGAGGATTGTAGGGAGTGGTTAGTTCCCTCTTGATTCCAGCATCTTTACAGGAGGCTTCAAACTCTTTTGAAGTATACTCTCCGCCATTGTCTGATCGGAGTGTCTTGATTCTCTTGTCTGAAAGATTCTCTATCAAGGCTTTGAATTCCTTGAATTTCTCAAACACTTCGCTCTTTGCTTTCAAGAAGTAGATGCATGTCTTTCTTGAATAGTCATCAATAAAGGGAATATAATATTCGAAACCACTTAAAGATGTGGAGGACATTGGACCACACACATCTGAATGAATCAATTCTAGCGTACCTTTTGTTTTTGTTTCGCTCTTCGAAAATGGATTCTTGGTGTTTTTTCTTTTCGCACATCCTTTGCAAATGCCTTCATGTTTGATCTTCATGTCTAGTAATCCCGTCACTACTTTGTTCACATGCGGTAGTGCTTTGTAATTTATGTGAGCAAGCCTTCTATGCCATAGTTCACTAGGATCAGTGGACTCGTGAACAAGGGTTGTTTCTGAATGTCCCTTGAGTTTATACAGGCCTCCTTTTTCTTCACCAATGACAACCGCATGTTCAATATTCTTCCCTTTGGCCCACATGAGTACTTGGCCATCTATGAATGCAACTATGAATCATTTCTTATCTAAAGCTGAGATAGAAAGTAAATTCTTCTTCAGACCTGGTACATATAGTACTTCTTTCATCTTCAGGGGATTTCCTGAATCAAGATTGTAGCTTGCTTCCCCAATTCCTTTGATCGAATATTGATAGTCGTCTCCTAGAGATACTTTCTGAGGAGAGTTCCTTTCTTCAAGTCTTGAAAGAGTCTTCTTTTGTCCAGTCATGTGTTTTGAAGCACCACTATCAATAAGCCAAGTATCTTCTCCAGGTGTTATAGATTCGGAGAGTGCTGAGAATAATACATACTCTTCTCCATCTTCTCCTCTTGCTTGCTTGCTTGGAGGTCCTTCCTCTTCTTCTTCTTCGTCCTCATCTTCAGCTAGATGAACATGATGTCTTTTGTTGTTGTTGATCTTCTTCTTATATTCTTGTCTCTTCATAGGACAATTTCTGGCAATGTGTCCTATCTTATCACAATGAAAACATTGAAAGCCGAAGTAGTCCCTATCGAGGAGACTTTCTCTTGTCTTCTAGAACTTCCTGGGAGGTTGATAACTTGATACTCCCTCTTGTTTCCCTTCTTGAAGTTGGGTTGACTTCTTCTTCTTTTGGTATGAGTGGCTAGGGCTTGATCATCCTCCTTTAGTAGGGCTTCTCTATTTGCCACTCTAGTCTCCTCTTGAATGTAGTCTTCCCATACAACATCAAACTTCATGCTTTCCTTCCTGGCACACATCATCTGGATGAATGATTCCCAGGGTCTAGTGAGACCATTGAGAGCAATCATAACCCTCTCATCTTCATCAAGTTTGTCTCCAATGGCTTCTAGTTGTTCTTTGATCTGAGAAAACCTTGTGAAGTAGTCCTCGATGGATTCTCCATGACTCATCTTGGTGCTCTTCAATTGAGCTCTTAGATTCATCCTTCTGTTGATGTTTCTACCCTCATACATTCTAGATAGGGCATCATACATTTCTTTTGGAGTCTTCTTGGATGACACTTGAGGGATCAAGTGATCCTTGATAGAGTTAGCAATAATCCTATGTGCCCTAATCATATCCTTCTTGTGCTTCTCCTTAGCTTCCACTTCTTCAGGTTTTGCAACTTCTTCTTTGATATACTTATCAAGATCATTCTCTTGGAGAATGAGACCAATCCTGTATTTCCATGCTCGAAAATTCTCTATGCCTTCTAGCTTGTCCTCAAGCTTAGTGCTTGGGGCCATTTTATCAGAAAATCACAAAAAATTGAAATTCTGCGGAATGAGAAACTGAACTTACCAAGATATGCGCTTAACTGAGGCGAGTTGACTGGTGTGCTTGGTTTCTGGAGATCTCAAGTCTTCACCTCCCAAATTAGACTTACGAGATTCAGCTTCTGCAACTTCCAGCTGTTTTTTGGTGCAGTAGTCAAACTAGGGTTTGACTTTCCCGAAGACTCAATCACCCAAAAACCTCGATTCCAGGCTCAATAGATGCGCTCTGGGAGGGCGCAACTTTCTATGCAAGCAGTTTTCCGAAAATCAAAATATTTCCAAAACCCTAATTTCTTTCGGGGAGAGAGAGAGAGCTTTTCCACCTAGTGAAAGTTGTCATATTCAGGATGTTGCCGCCTAATTCACACTTTAAGGAACAGGAAAGTCACAACCTGCTATGTGTGTCCTTGGGGGCAAGCGAGAGCTGGGAACCACTGTCATTACAGTCCACAACTCCTTCGTTTAGGCAAGATCCCAACAAAGCCAAGGGGGGAAGTCCCTACGGAAGACTAAGTTCCTGATTTATTAATTAATTACAAATTAAAGGGATCTTATTAAGGTGTGAGGCCAAGGTTTTGAGAGATGACAGTCAAACCAATGCAAGATGCAATATTTCAATGACAGTCAATCTTTTTAATATAACCAATGCCTAAGTAATGGAGTCAGAGAATGCAACTTTCAATGGATGCAATCTAAGTTAATTATCCCACAGGTTAAGTTATCTAACAATGAGATGAAAAACAAACTATGAGCAATATACACAGTTATGAAAGATTTATGAACAATATTATCGAGATAAATAAAAAAATAATATAATCACAGTTGAGCAATATGAACAATATTAAACAGTTGAGCAACAATATTATGAACACACTTGATGCTAACAATGCTCAGATAAATAGCAGAAAAATGTAAACCAGTTGACTAATATCCACAAGTTAGAAAATTATTATGTTTGCTTTGCAGGTGCAACAAAACTGAAAGGAAACAAGTGCAATATTGGAGCGAAATGTTGCTGAAATGAAAATGTTATAGAACCGGTTTTGCAATGTCTCTTGGTTTATTTTAGGTAGATTTTATTAAGGTTTTCCTCTTGAAGTTTTAGTTTTCGAACCGGTGGTGTGACTACCCCAATCTAGTATTTCTCAAGTCAAAGAAGGAATGTTAGTGCGCTCAAAACAGTGGAAACAAGTCCACCTGTAGCTCCCAGGTCAAACCCCAATGCCCCGGTGCTCAACAAGGAGGACGTAGAACGCCTAGAGACCCCCCACGGTCTACTACTCCAACTAGCTTCCGAGGTCACTGTTTTTAATCAACCGGAAAAATAACAAGATGGATGCCTATTAAACTAAACTTCTCTTCCCCCCGTCGTATCTCGTGAGTACCCCGAAGGGTGATAACCGAGTAGAGGAACAGGGGATAAATTCGTTGTTGGTTAATTTTAGGGGTAAATTTTAATCTTGGTGATTAGCATGCAAAGTTAATTTTATACTATTAACAAGATCAACCAAGCGGTATCCCTTATGGAAGATGCTCGTACTTGATCTTGGACTGAAAAGCAAAATGTGAAGGTTTGTAGCAGAAAAAGAAAGTTGTTCTAATTAAGCTAAGCCCCCATTTCTCCTGCTTTTCATACCCAACTTGAAGTCCCTAAAGGGAGATGACAAGTGGGACAGAGGATACACCAGATCAGTGGGTTGTATGGTTACTCTTTTGACAGAAAATAAATAAAAAATTGAAAGGAAAATGCAATTAGCTAAAAAATGTCCTAACCACACAACAATCTCTATAACAGAGATGGTGGTCTATAACAGAGATTGGTGGGTAAACAGGAATAAAAATGACTAAACTAACCTCACTTCAATCCCTTAAGGGAAGGTGGGTAAACAGAAATAAACTTGCATAAAAATAAATCTAAGCAACTAGTGTTCTAGGCTATCTCTACACTACTCATATATAGATTTACAAAGCTTTAGAGAATACCCCAAAGAGAACTTCTCTTTTGGGGTTTACAATCTTATAGAAAAGAGAGAAGAAAGGTGGTTTTTGGCCCCTTTTGGACCAGAACTTTTCTAGGGCTTTTTTAGGCAATTTTGGGCAGTATAACCCCCTCTTCTGTGCATAAACCTGCAACAAACCAGCAACTTTACTTGCTGGAATTTACTGCAGAAAACTAAATCATAAAGTTAGCACAGATTAGTACAAAACCCAGAAAATTTACTGAAAAATCTGAACTTGAAATTTTTGGAAAAATGAAATTTTAGTGGTTAAAAATGAACGTTTTTGGGCTGTAAATGATGTAAAAACAACAGATTCAAAACTCTATACTAATCTATAATGGATGAAAGCCCTTAAACAAGGGTTTTATTCACTATACAATGAATAAAACCCAGTTTAGGGAGAGAAAAAGAGAAATGGCCGAAAATACAGATTTAAAATTGAAACCCTTGGAGAGATGTCCTTGGCTTGGAAAACCTGTAAACAAATATTAGATCTGCAAAAAAATATAAGCCTAGTGATGAATGTCTAACAATCTCTACAAAATACTTTGAAGAAACTTGCTAAACAACTCACAAAAGAGGGTAAAAATACTTTTACTCTCTAATCTCTCCACAAAATACTTTGTGGAGAGCTAACTAGACTAATACAAATATGCAAAACTAAATAAAAGATAAAAATTACCTCACAATGGACCATGAAAAATGTAGAAGAACAGCACAATATCCCTCCAAAGTATTTCCTTGATTATGGCCCAATTAGGGCAAGACTTGATACAAAAGAGCCTCTTAGGGCTTGAGAGAGAAGAATAAAGAAAAGAGTATTTTGGCAGCATAACCATGCTCCAAAGAATGATGATAAAATGAGAGGAGGGGCCTCTCTTTTATAGTTGAAAAAATCTCAAACCCACTCCCAAATCAAGGGTCCAAAACATAGATCTAAACTCTAGCTCTCCTCCACCCTTAAATCTAGGTTTGTTGACTTTGCAAGCCATCCACCAATCATAAGCAAGGGTATCTTTTCAAATCAATGGTCAAAAAGATAGATCCATGTCACAATAAAGCTTAACCCTTAGATCTAGGGTTTCCATGACTCAAGTGGGGCTTCCTTTGACTCAAATTTTAATTTTATTATTTTTAATTTTATCTTTAATTTCTTAATCTTTTATATAATCTTTAATCTTTTATTTTTAATTTTTAATTTTTAATCTTTTATTTTATCTTTTACTTTTTATTTTTATCTTTTTATTTTTTCATCTTTTAATTTTATTTTCAAGTTTTAATCTTATATTTTTTATTTTTATCTTTTTATTTTTTAATCTTTTAATTTTATATTTCATTTTTTATCTTTTATTTTTAAAACTTCTATCTTTTTATTATTTTATTTTTTATATTTTATTTTAAATCCTTATTTTATTTTATTTTTTATCTGGGGCTTCCTTTGACTCAAATTTTGATTTTTATTCTTATTTTTTATTTTTTATTTTTTAATCTTTTATTTAAATCTTTTACTTTAAATATTTTATTTTTTATCTTTTATTTTTATCTTTTTTTAAGACAAGAGAGGCACCCCACTTGGGAAATCTTCAAAAATTTATTTTGACCATGGGGAGGTTTATTTAAATAAAAATTGACTATGATCAGCCACCTCCCAAACTTAATTACCATGGCCTTATTTGATTTTTTCCTTCAAAATCAAATAATTTAATTTTTCACCCTTGGAAATTAAATTAATTTCCTACGAAAAAATACCTTGTCTTAACTAAAATTGCTCTAACTTTCATAGCCCCTATTACAAAATGCCAAGGTTCAAGAGATTACATTATTACATCAAAACTTAATTAATTAACCACCAAATGGTAAAGTTAATTAATTAGGAAAAAATCAAAATAAAATTAAAATCCTAACGAAATTCCGCAAGACTACAAGATATGGCAAGCATGGTCATGGACAACAACTTGAAACCTTAGCCACCTCATGAGCTTGATTATCAGAACGCCAATTCACCACTTTGGAGGATTGGTGAGTGAAAAACCCAACCAATTAAAATTGTCAGATAACAAGATTAACTGGAAGGGGAAAAAAACACTCGGTGAAGAGGACTTCCCTGATAATAAAGTCCATGGTGACATCCTTAGAGGAATGACCCATGATGACATATAAAGTTACATTAATTATCCCACGCAGGGGAGCGGACATTTCGTGTACAAAAGGGGCATAATTGCCTTGCTGAATGAGAAATCCCCAGAATTTTTCCATGGTACAAACTGCACACAATGTACATCTTCAATGTACATGAGGTTGCCACCTAGTTGAAATAGGTGGGCAACACAGGCTAGCTCTGCTACCATGTTAAAATTCCATATGCTAAGCTTGATTATCAGCATTTAATTTCAATTTCATTACAAAAGCATATAGACAGGATCACTGAAAGAAACAGTATCACAAGAACAACACAAATTTATCCTGGGAAAACCCTAAAGGGAAAAACCCCGCAAAAGCTTCCTCAATATAGATGCCCCAAAAAGATAAAAGGTAAAACCCAAAAAGAATGATCCTCCTTCTCTAGCTACAACTCTTTCTCTCTCTCTCTCTCTCTCATGAGCTACACAAGTGAGTGTGTGTGTCTCAAATGAGGAGCGCCACACCTCTATTTATATTCTTCCGTTCACTTAATATTAGACTCAGTTATGTAGGCTCAAGTAATCCTAATTCAGTTATGTAGGCTCGAGTAACTACAACTGGGGTACTAATGACCCTACTTACAATGGAGGGGACTTCCTCATGACTTTTGGTAATTCTCCCGATAGGAACATCGAGGTGCAAAGTAATACAAGTAATTCTCCTGATAGAAACATCGTGGACCACAAAATATATATAGAATATTCTTTGAAGTTACAATAATTCAACATCACCAGTTAGCTACCTCACCTCTACCGTCTCGGATAGAATACCTTTAGTGGGTAGCTACACATTGTGGGGTAACAGTAGTATAATAGTTCTATCTTTGCACAAGTACCAAGTGTAAATTTTTAGTGTATTTTATTGAATAACCTACTAATTTATCAATCATTAAATCGTTGGTTCTTAGCAGGTCGGAGAAAAAAGAGGAGTTGCTGCCGAATTTTCGTATTTTTTGCTATCAGGAGCATCCAAAATTGCCCTTTCTTCATTCCCCTTTCTTCAGGCGAGATTTGTAAGCCTTTTTTTATCACTTTCCAAGATCAAAAGGAAACCCTATTCATAAAAATCGTATTGTAATAAAGTTAATAAAAAGCAAGTGGGATTACGGCTCCCACAACCCCCTTCCCCCAATTTGAGGGAATCCTGTATCTACCCGATCTTATTTATTTTCTTTTTATCCGCATAGTACTTAGATTAGGTTTATTTGGTTGATAATAAAAGTAGACCAAGTAGCTTCTTACCTATTTCCTTTCATTTTGGTTAAATTCAATATTAACCCAGCAACGATATATCAAACTACCTACAAGGGAAAAATATTTCCTTTGTTGTAGTAATTAAACAACTTGTTTCTTTCAAATCTTTATGTGTCTTGTTTTATTTCAAGTTGGAATTTACCCCCTTGACTTCCCGAGTACGATCATTGACCTAGAAGAGATCCTTGGGGATTAATAATCAAGAGTCAAGACCAATATTGCACTAAAATCCTTAAAATAAACCAAGGCCTCCCTTCTCGTATGCTCTACACCATCTGCGGTTCGTCCGATCCAGAGTGGTTGTATCAGAAACGAAGTCAAGTGACTAGTTCAATTCAATTCACAGCCCAACAAATCTCCTAAGGAGAAAATCCAACGCCTCGATTCAATCTCTTGTGGAGAAATTTCACAAAGAAAACGAGAACCACTGGGTAGTGACCTCGGGATACCATCAAGCTGCATGCTCGATTGGTGTAATGTTGGACACCTCCTAGAGACTCTGATCCAGCCCACATTTCCTCATGTGGAGCCATATTTGATAACGTTTTTGGACATACTCCTTGTACATTCAAGTATATCTGGAGGGCCCTTCCCTTTCTAATCCACTCATCTAAATCCATTTTTAACTTAAAACGAACCAAGAGACATTTGCAAAACACTTTACGTTTTCAATAGCACTATTTTATTTGACTCCATTGGCACTGATCTATATTTACAACAATACTCTTCATTTGCTTATTATCAGTGTAGTGTTGTTGCTTAAATCTTATATGTTGATGTTATTTTTATACATTGTTGAAGTACTTTTCATATTTGCCAATATTTTGATTCAGTAATTTAATTCTAAACAACTCCTAACAACCATTTCATCCATAACTAATAAACTTCAAGAGCCTTAGAAACTCTTTCGTAGGGACTACCCCCCTTGGCTTCGTTAGGAGTGGCCTAAACGGAGGATTCCAGATTAGATGATAGCACCTGACTCAAGACTTGCCCCCAAGGACACACCAAGCAGCTTGAAGATTTATGTTGCGCTTCCCCACAGGTGTGTGTAAGGCAGCAATAGGACCCCTTACTTTGGCTTATTTTTAATTATCTCAATTTCCATGAAGAGGGAGGGCACCCCCCTAGGGAGGCAACTTCAAACTTGTGATACACTTGCAAGAGGGGGCCATTTTTGCCTCTAATGTCACCTTAGGAACATAACTTGACTTTAGGAAATAATTTTTCCACTCTCTAAGTAACTTTAGGCACTTTCCAAAAATTTGTCATTCTAATTAGTTGCCAATTTTCCTGATTTCCTTGACTGGCTTAGGCAAATGTGTCCAAAACCTTAACAAAACTTGTCCAAATGGCTTCAAACTTGGGCCAAGGATGTAGGGTGACTCATGTGATTGATTTTGAGTACCCATACCCCTATTTATGGGAATTAGGTGACACTTAACCCTCTTTATAATACTACTTTTTTATGCTAAGGGACATTTTTTAATCACCAAAAATTAAAAAATCCTAGGCAAAACTTAATGAAATTCCGCAAGACTCTAGATAGTGTCTAACATGATAATATACAACATTCCTAGATCTTAATCACCCCATGGACTCGATCATTCGAACGCCTTTCACCACTTCGGAGGAAACTTTGAGTGAACAACTCAAATAATTAAAATCACTAAAAATGAATTTTAATTATTCCTAGGAAACTAAGTTTACAAAATTTGACCCTCATGCTGACATATCATTACAAAATCCCCTCCAGGGGTGCAGAAATTTCATGGAGAAAAGATAAGAGGAGAAAGAGGAAAAATTGTTTCTCTTTAATAACTTTTTCAAGTACATCTTTCTCGTCTTCAAGGTACATGGTACATGGTTTCCCACCTAGCTGGTTAGGTAGTCAACACATGACTCAAAAACAATGTTTAGTACATTCATATACATTGACACGTGAACCTTAATAACCTCCCAGGGTTTGACCACCAAGACAACCATTCCAGCTTTGGAGGAGCAGGTGAAAAACTCAAAAATTATACATCACTTGTTCAACATTGCATAATTAACAAGGGAAAAAACAATTGAAATAATCGGCTTGATAACCAAGTCCTAGGAAGCCAATTTCTTTACAAAAAACCCATGCTAGTACATTTTTTACAATCTCCCCGCAAGGTATGAACATGTGGCAAAAAGGTTAAAAAGGGGCCTTGGAAGGCCTGAATAGACTTCTAAACATGATGACAAACATATAATATGTTCAAACGTTGCTCACTCGCTTGAAAGTCCAACTGAGTGCAATTCAGGTGGTAACACATGGCTTTCTTCCGTTGATAAGTTTGCCACTTCTATTTTCTCATTTTCTCCTTTGTTTCTTCATCCATAGATTTCAAAATTTTGGATCTATGATTCTTGATCCCATTTTGTTTAATTTGCTCCAAGTCCTCTTTAGTAACATTAAAGATCCTAGGTTGCTAATCATGTGCTTCATCAACTTCTTCAATAAAATTGATGGTGTCCTCAACTTGGGTTTCCTCCATGTTGCAAGCATAGATTTAGACCACAAGGTTCTAAATCTGTCTCAATAAAAAAAACTCATGAACACTTGCCTAATACAAGAGTCATAATTGGGCTAGCCTTTCACAAATAAAAAAGCACATGTCATCTCATTTACAATTTTCTTCAAGACCATGGAAAATGTGACACAAAAGAAATGACCAAAACAAGAAGAAGAATGCTTGAATATGCCTTGGAATTGTGAGTCATTGGGTTCATCGTCATCTTCAATCCTCATAATCATCCTCATGCAAACTGAGGGTTAACACACTCCAAGTGAAAGCAACTATAAGCCACTTCCAACTGTAAATCAAGCCAAGCGCTCCAAGGAAGCGATAGTGCATGTGATATAGATACCAAGTAGAACCAAAATTATTGAGGTGCTCTGCAAGAAGATGATCAATGTGCCATGAACAAATGATGTACAAGTGAAAATTGAAATGCAACATCACCTTCTAACTATGAGGCTTCATATCCATAATCATCAATAGGAAAACATCAAAACATCAAGAGATATCACAACCCATAGCTACTAGCACCAGTATATCATGATCACCACTCATATGCTAGAGCATCATCAAAACATGAACCAAAACTCTAGCATCAAGAACACAAGGCATAGATCAGCACCATCAACCTGTAACCCCTGCTAAATAATGTGATGAGAATCACGTGTGGACACACATTACAAAATGGGGGGCAACAAGGTCATGACATGCATATTCATTGGTTTACTTTTGTAGTCTCATTGGCCATTTCTATCGACCAATGGGGTTCAATATTCAAATTAGAAAACAAAATATTGAGTGTTTAATGTAAAGTATTTTGAATAAAGAATGTGAACTTAAGAGAACAAAAAGATACCTGATTAAAGAAAGGCCAAGTCTCCAAATTTTGAGCTCTAAGAGTATCAGTATTGATTGCTTGATAGATTTGTCCATTTGGCCTTAAAAATTTTGGTCGCTGCATAAGAATATAGAAATCAATTTTAAATCAATGCCAATATCAATACCATATAAATAAAGTTCCTATGAAGGGATATAGAAGTTCTAGTTTATAGCAATTTCCTATAACAAATACTTATGAACAAAGCATTCAAAGATCCCCTCATTTCAATTTGTATTTATGGAAAAATGAAGAAGAATAAGTTTCCTTGAGTACAAAATCTTAGTGCAAGACCAAGTCACATAGAGTTGACTAACTCCTTGAAAATACCATAAATACAAAAGGTTAATGAAAGTCAAAGTCATATAATTTACCAAGGCTCATGTAGTCAAACATAGCTTCTGCCTACAATTTGTGGAGGTAATTATTATCTTTTGCACAAGAGAATCATATTATTCAAATGAGAGCTTCTATATTTATAGAAAAAAACTCGTAAGTACACCTGCCAATTTTGATACACATTGTAAGTCCTCTTTAGAAGGGAGAAAATATTTATTCTCCGTACTAATTTGAGTACTTAGGACTAACAACTATCAAGAGCTACACTTTATAATGAAAAAACTTCAAACTTAATGCTTATATTGTCAAACAAATCCTCATTAATTTCTGAAATCAGAAAAAGCATTGGACTCGAATGCTTCTTAGAGGTGAGGAAACAATAGTTGCATTGGATGCTTTGATATCCATCATGCCGAGTGATACTATAGTTGCAAAAAAGCAATGTCTTTTAAATGGAATGACCATAAAATAAAATAAAAAACCTAATATAAACCTATAGAAAACTAAGACCACACTCTAATGGGATACTAGCCTCAAAAGGCTCCAATCAGGTTCAAGAAAGGACAAAAATAGTGAAATGAGATAGCTCATATTAAAGTTTAGATCCTCATTGCAACTTAAACTTTGCTACAAAATTGTAACCCAACTTTGTTTTCTTTTCTTTCTCATCATATCATTTATCATAACTAAAATTATAAATAAAGGCTAATTTATTTTCTTCTTCATGCATTCAAGATTATAGTCTGTTATACTTCACATTGAAAAATCATACCTGCCTCTTTAGAATTGTCTCAACTAAAATTATAAATAAAGGCTAATTTATTTTCTTCTTCATGCATTCAAGATTATAGTCTGTTATACTTCACATTGAAAAATCATCCCTGCCTCTTTAGAATTGTCTCCGAAGTAGTGTATAAAAGCTCCCATTTTCCATTTAACAAGGGAGACCTAAGAGGTTCTTTTGTTGGATTAATTGCTTCTAGTTCCTGTGCAATCTGATAAGTAAACAATGTCAGCTCAGATAAAAATGTAAAAATGAAATGGAACATATACTTTGCCAAATCAAATAATAAAATGATCATGGGACAAACATTTAAATATTATTCACCAACAATTTTTTCATGAAAAATATTTCTTATATTATGTAACAAATATCAAGAATAAAGCCTAGTGGGCTTGCTCAAGTGGTTGAGTGTTGTAAGTTGTGAGGAGAAGGTCTCTGCGTCAAATCCCCGGGTGGCTATACATCATTATATAAGGGCCTCACTTGATGTCCCCATCGGATTAGCTCCGTAATTAAAGCAAACAGGGTGTGGCCCCTTCAAGTGGACCCCCTGTGATGCTAAGAAACATCATTTACCAAAATTCCATGCCACTTCCTTGACCCAAGAGGCCAAATTGATTTTTTCAGTGATTTTCTAGTTCATTTTTTGCTGGTACAATCTCTGGAAACTGATAAATCCATCATAACTTTGTCCAGGGTGTAAGCTAGGGAAAAATGACTGCTCTGGATGATCTGGAGACATAGAAGAATGGTATAAGTGACTACTGATACCCACTGGAACACTGTTCAGCTCTAGGAGAACCAATCATACTGCCATCTGGAATAAAAAATGATCATCTCGCCAATAATTAAGTGATAATAATCACTTTTTCTGGAGAACTGGAGCCAAACTCTCAAAACTGAGAATATAGTATTGGTCCTGGGCATGTCTAGAACAAATATAGACCATGTTGTATTTTTGAGTCACTGCCTTGGGAACCGTGATTGACTTGGTCAACTAGGTTGACCAAGTCAAAGTACCCAAAATCAAGGTGAGATATTGTACCAGTATGATATTGCCACATTCCAAGGTAAGACGTGCTCCAATGGTGTATATCAAAACCCAACTTGAGTCAGTTATTCATAATCATGGTGACCAACAATAATAATAATAATAAAATATACCTTTGCTTTTGAAAGATCTTAGAGTCCTCTGAAAATCTGCTTGCTCATGCCCTACTTACAAAGTGTAATCAATGTGTTATAGATAGGTGATGATGGAAGAACAAGGCTAAGGCAAAGGGGAAATGACTTTGACTCAGTGATCTATCCGACTGATAACCAATATACTCTACCAAGGTGACATATGTATGACAGATAGCAATAGGGGATGGAGGTGCCTCATAGATGGGTAAAGTACTTGGGTATGCTTCCCTCAGACTCTAGCAAGTTTTCCTTTGCAACTTTATTGCAATATAGGTCAACCTTCAAAGGCAGGTGCCCTAGAAGCCTTCTGGGGTCTAGTACTGACAAAGAACCAGTCTTTCTAGACTAGTCTTACCCTGTGGCCCTATGGGGACCATTGAGCCGAACACTATACAAAGAATGAGTGTTCATCCTTTAACCATTGACCTCTCAATATTTTTCACAATTTACATAAGATGGTAGCCAACCTGCAAGAGCAGGTGCCCTGGAAATCCTTATGGGCTTCCAGTAAATGACTAAGGCCTAGACTTGCTGCCAGCAAGCAGTCCATAGCCCCAACGGGCTTGCCTCTCCCTAGAGTCCCTGTGGAGGACAAATTGAGCCTTACACTATACAAGGAATGAGTGCTCAACCTCTTGGCCACTGACTACCTTTTTCAATATTTTATACTTTTGCATCATTTAGATATAGCTTTTATGCGTTCCGATGCTTTAGTGTTTAGCAACACTGTTATGGTGGAGCACTTGTTTTGAGGACTTAAGGAGAACAACCCTGTGAACCCACCCACACTGGCCAAGACACATACTTCATAGCCAGAGACACATAGCAACATGGAGTCTATCATACATAAGGGTCAGAATGGGGAAAGGGTCTTCAATCTCACAAGTCTCCATCAGTCTTAGTCATGGGGTAAACACAAAAGTAGATGAACTGGATGGACGGGCACAGATGTTATGGAACCAACCTAGCACTAAGGATTACATTTTGTTTGAGCATGGCATGGGAAACAATCTTCACATTGAATTCCTTGATCAATCATAACACAGGTTAGAGCAACATAAAACATATAAGCATAGGTCACCATAATCATCCTAACATGACAAGCACATGTGTCTGAGATACATCACAAGGAAAAACTAAACCAAGGAAATATACTTGATCTCACCATGTATACCTGTTTCCAATTAATAATCCCCTCTATAACTGTGTGTACCAACTCCTAATATGTTGCTATGCTATGGATCATCGCCAAAATCATCTCAATGGACTCCTGAATCTCAATCCTGGCAAGGAAAATATGAAGAACAAGGCTCTGAAGTTGAATGAAGCTATAGAGATCCATGCTGATACCCCATGAAAAAGTAGCCCGCAATAGAAAAAGAGACAAGTTTGCATGCTGCATCATGGAAGCCTGGCTGAAAATGTATATGTGATAACAGTAACATGTTCATACCCCCTTGGGGGAGTTGTAACAAGATGTACTAGCATGGTGAAGTATGTAAAAGACTCGGTCTCCTCAACTTAGACATCAATCCGACTAGCCCAGAGTGTTTTTTCCCTTAGTGATTATTTGTTGTTGAATAAACGACTAACAATTTCTGAGTTTTTCACTCACACCTCCAAAGTTGGGGTAGTCATCTTGGTGGTTAAGCCTAGGGAGGTTATTAGAGTCTATGTGTCAATGTTTATAAACAGGCTATGCATTATATTTGAGTCCTATGGACATGTGCCAGGTCCCCCTAGGTGTTTTTTTAAATTTTGATAAAAATAATTTTTTCCGTAAACTTAGGCTATATTTTAATAGTCTAATTGGAAAAATTATAGATGTAATAAAAGTGTGATTAGGGATCGGATTTTGCCATGGGGGTGCTCATTTTCTATCTTAGATCACCCGTTTAACCCAGAAACCCACTTTTCCTAAAGTTTGAAGTGATAAATTTATCACTTAAGTCAAAAATCTCCAAAAAAAATATATCAATTAAAAAATAGAAAAAAATTAAATAATGGAGAAAATCCGAAATTCCTAAATCAGTGGAATCTTGTCCGATTGACTCCAAATCAGTTTCATTGGCTCTCAGTAGTGAAGGTGAGTTCCTCTGGTGTTGAAGGCGTGTGTTCCTGGTCGGTGAGAGAGGTGGCATGAAGACTCCAAGTTAGAGGTTGTGCCCTCTTTATCTCTCCCTCACGTGTGGGTGTGTTGGCACATGGTTAGTGGATGGGTGAAGTTAGGTGGAAGAGGTGGCAAACCTTTTCAGAGGTGGTGCCTACCTCTTCAGTTCTACTCCACTCTATCCTCACTTCAACTCCAATTCAAACACCACTCCTTCGCCAGTGTAGGTTGCGCCCCCTTTGGGCCTCTCCAGCTATAAATAAAGTAGGAACTCTCTCATTGAAGCTAGTTAGAGTTGTTTGAGAAGAGCTTGCTATTGTTGTAATACTGTATTGATCATTCATTGTTGGAATAAAGAAGCTTTGGAGACTAAATTGTGTAGTGTTTTCATGTGCGGAGTACCATTGTCATGCTGTTATTGAGGTGATCTGCTATTTTTTCAATTCTTGCTCTCAGTTTTGTCTGGCCTGAATGATTCTCTAAATCTTAAGAATAGATCATTGTAAGTAAGATTGCTTACTTTCTATTTGCTATATATGCTTAGAGATTTAAGATTTACATGTTAAATAAGGTTATTTTACATGTTATGTTATCTCTTTGCATGTGTATGTCCAAATCTCATAAGGTTGTGTGCAGGATTGTTATTTAGCTTTCAGGTCACTAGGATTATGACTCCATTGCATTTCCAACAAAATTGCGAAGATATTGTCCCTTTGCACTCCACTGACAAATTTTCTCAATGGATCTTTCTAGCAACAAGCATTTTCTCTCCTCTTCCTCCTTCAAATTTAAACTTTTCAAATCGGTTACTTTTTATGATCTTGTTGTTTAAATCTATTTAATTGCAAAGCAAATCTTTCATAGATCTAATCAATAGGATCTTTTAGCTTAGATCTCAATTATCACATAAGAGTTTCCATTTATTCAGTTAAAGAGATCTAGCTTATTAGATTACCCTTTTACAACTTTCAAAAGGAAAATATTTAGCTCGTTGCGGGTAGTCTTGTTTCAAGGATTAAAAATTTAAATTTGGCATCTAAGTGCACATCGTATTGGCTGTCCCAAAGGCAAGCCAAGATCCCAAGGAAAGCTTGTTTTCCTTGGTCATTTTCTTGCCTTTTTATCAAATTTTAACTTAGGATTTTTTTTAGAAATATTTTAGGATGTGTTGCCGCCTAAGGAACATGAAAGTCACAACCTGCTATGTGTGTCCTTGGGGGCAAGCGAGAGCTGGGGACCACTGTCACCACAGTCCACAACTCCTCCGTTTAGGCAATATCCCAACAGAGCCAAGGGGGGAAGTCCCTACGGAAGACTAAGTTCTAGATTTATTAATTAATTACAAATTAAAGGGATCTTATTAAGGTGTGAGACTAAGGTTTTGAAAGATGACAATCAAACCAATGCAAGATGCAATATTTCAATGATAGTCAATCATTTTAATATAACCAGTGCCTAAGTAATGGAATCAGAGAATGCAACTTTCAATGGATGCAGTCTAGGTTAATTATCCCACAGATTAAGTTATCTAACAATGAGATGAAAACAAACTATAAACAATATACACAGTTATGAAAGACTTATGAACAATATTATCAAGATAAATGCAAAATAATATAATCACAGTTTAATAATATGAACAGTGTTAAATAGTTGAACAGTAATATTATGAATAAACTTGATGCTAACAATGTTCAGATAAATAGCAAAAAAATGTAAACAGTTGCTTAATATCCACAAGCTAGAAAATTAATAGTTTTGATTTGCATGTGCAACAACGACTGAAAGGAAACAAGTGCAATATTGGAGTGAAATGCTGCTGAAGTAAAAAAATGTTATAGAACCGGTTTTGCAATGTATCTGGTTTATTTTAGGTAGATTTTATTAAGGTTTTTCCTCTTAAAGTTTTAGTTTTCGAACCAGTGGTGTAACTACCCCAATCTAGTATTTCTCAAGTCAAAGAAGGAATGTTGGTGCGCTCAAAACAGTGGAAACAAGTCCACCTGTAGCTCACAGGTCAAACACCAACGCCCCAGTGCTCAACAAGGAGGACGTAGAATGCCTAGAGACCCCCCACGGTCTACTACTCCAACTAGCTTCCGAGGTCACTGTTTTTAATTAACCGGAAAAATAGCAAGATGGATGCCTATTAAACTAAAACTCCTCTACCCCCTGTCGTATCTCGTGAGTACCCCGAAGGGTGATAACCGAGTAGAGGAACAGGGGCTAAATTCGTTGTTGGTTAATTTTAGGGGTAAATTTTAATCTTGGTGATTAGCATGCAAGGTTAATTTTAAACTATCAACAAGATCAACCAAGCAGTATCCCTTATGGGAGATGCTGGTACTTGATCTTGGACTGAAAAGCAAAATGTGAAGGTTTGTAGCAGAAAAAAGAAGTTGTTCTAATTAAGCTAAGCCCCCACTTCTCCTGCTTTTCATACCCAACTTGAAGTCCCTAAAGGGAGATGACAAGTGGGACAGAGGATACACCGGATCAGTGGGTTGTCTGGTTACTCTTTTGACAGAAATAAAATATAGATTTCACTACTTTGAACAAAAACTTAAAAGGAAAATGCAATTAGCTAAAACAATGCCCTAACCACACAACAATCTCTGTAACAGAGATGGTGGTCTGTAACAGAGATTGGTGGCTAAACAGAAGTAAAAAATGATTAACCTAACCTCACTTCAATCCCTTAAGGGAAGGTGGGTAAACAGAAATAAAACTTGCATAAAAATAAATCTAAGCAACTAGTGTTCTAGGCTATCTCTACACTACTCATACACAGATTTATAGTAGCTTTTAAAGCTTTAGAGAATACCCAAAGAAAACTTCTCTTTTGGGGTTTACAATCTTGTAGAAAAGAGAAGAAGAATGTGGTTTTTGGGCCCCTTTTGGACCAGAACTTTTTCTAGGGCTTTTCTAGGCAATTTTGGGCAACATAACCCCCTCTTCTGTGCATAAACCTGCAACAAACCAGCAACTTTACTTGCTGGAATTTACTGCAGAAACACTAAAACAGAAAGTTAGGACAGATTAGTACAAAACCCAGAAAATTTACTGAAAAATCTGAACTTGCAATTTTGGAAAAAATGAAAATTTAGTGGTTAAAAATGAACGTTTTTGGGCTGTAAATGATATATAAACAGTAGATTTAAAACTCTATACTAATCTATAATGGAAGAAAGCCCTAAAACAAGGGTTTCATTCACTATACAATGAATAAAACCCACTTTAGGGAGAGAGAAAGAGAAATGGCTGAAAATGCAGATTTAAAAAATGAAACCCTTGGAGAGATGTCCTTGGCTTGGAAAACCTGTAAACAAATATTAGATCTGCAAGAAAATGTAAGCCTAGTGATGAATGTCTAACAATCTATACAAAATACTTTGAAGAAACTTGCTAAACAACTCACAAAAGAGGGTGAAAATACTTCTACTCTCTAATCTCTCCACAAAATACTTTGTGGAGAGCTAACTAGACTAATACAAATATGCAAAACAAATATAAGATACAAGTTACCTCACAATGGACCATGAAAAATGTAGAACAGCAGCACCATGTCCCTCCAAAGCATTTCCTTGATTATGGCCCAACTAGGGCAAGATTTGAGTACAAAGAGCCTCTAGGGCTTGAGCAAAATAGCTAGGGCACAATGTTGAAGAAGAGAAGAGAGGAGAGGCAATATTTCTGCAGCATAACAATAGCATGAGAGAGATCTATCAAATGAGGGAGTGAGACCCTCATTATATAGTTGAGGAGCAAACCCAACCCCTTCAAGATCAATGGCCAAGATTAGATCTCCACCACTAGATCTAGGTATATTGACTTTGCACCCCTCTCAACCAATCAAATAGCCTAGGCGCCTTCTCAATCCATGGCTTGAGTGCTTGATCCATGCCTCAACCATTCTACACCCTTAGATCTAGGGTTTTGACCAAGGCGCCACCTTTAGATGAGTCTTTTGAGTTTAGATGTGGGCCCAAGCTAGGCGCCTCCTCTTATTTTAGCGCCTCCTCCAAATGTGGCGCCTCCTCCAAGCTAGTGCCTCCTCTTGTGGGCCCTTTTACATGCATGCGCCCCCTTTTATGCCTTCTTAACTTGGGCGCTCCACTTTAGTGAGGGTTTAAACCACTTTTATGTCTTCTAAACTTGGCTTTGACTTTAGCCCTTTGCTCCAAAATAAATATCTAACCTTTAGACTTAGGATAAAACTTCAAAAATTCACTTTCATTTAATTTTTAAAATTTAATTTTAAAATTTCTCAATTTTTTACTTAGGAAAATTTAAAAATAATTTCAAAAATTAATATCTTGACCATGGGGGGGTGGAAAAATTTGGAATAAATTTTCCTAGGCTTAGCAACCCTCAAACAAAATTACCATGGAATTATTTGATTTTTTACTTCAAAATCAAATAATATGAATTTTTGACTTAGGGAAATCAATTAATTCCCTAGGAAAAATAGACATTGCTTAGCCAAAAATGGTCTATCTCCTCAACCCCTTGTCAGAATGACATGGGACTTGAAGCAATGACTTAGGGGGTTTCATAGCAATTTACCTTGCATTCATAGCCCCTATTACAAAGTGCCAGTGCTTGAGTAATTACATTATTACATCAAACCTAGTTAATTAACCACCAAGGGGTAAAATTAATTAACTAAAAAAATAAATAAAAATACAACAACATAACGAAACTCCGCAAGACTCTATACAAATGTCTAGCATGGTCATGAATAACATTTTGAACCCTTAGCCACCCCATGGACTTGATTATTAGAACGCCTGTCACCACTTTGGAGGATTTTGAGTGAAAAACCTAACCAATTAAAATCGTTTAAAGAACAAGATCAATTGGAAAGGAAAAAAACACTCGATGAGGGGACTTCCCTAACAACCAGTTCCATGGTGTGGCATCCATATCATATGACCCACACTAGCACATAGAATTACATTAATTTTCCCACGCAGGGGAGCGGACATTTCGTTTTACAAAGGGGCAATTGCCCTACAGAAGCGAAAAAATCCTCAGATTTTTCCAAGGTACAATTTGTACAATTATGTACATCTTCATGTACATGAAGTTGCCACCTAGTCGAAATAGGTGGGCAACGGGATGTTCAAACTTTCAAAGGCACTCTTTAAGTGTTTTTGAGCATCTTTTGGATCTAATAACTCGCTGGTTTTTAGAAGGTCCATCAAAAAAAAGGAGGAGGTGTTGTACAATTTTGGGAGATTTGAGCCATTTGAATCTTCCCAGAGCTCCCCTTTCCTATATTTGTCAAATGTTTACCTATTGTAAGCCTTTGGATCCCAGATAACAAGGACCAAAGAGCATTCCCCTTCGAGAATTTTGTAAACCACTCAATAAAGCTTCCGAGTAGGCTCTTCAAAGCCCACTCCCCATCCCCCCAGGGGGGAATTGCGTCAATGTCAAATTTCATGATTTTCTTGTTTTAGTTTAGTTTCTTTATGCAGATTAGTATACTTTGATAGGTTTCACATTTTGTTATATCATTCATTTTTCAAAGTAATACAATTACTAATCCCACGACTCCCCGAGTTACCCGAAAGGGGAAAGAGATCTGTGGTAGGACTAATCAAAAAAAAATTGCTTTTTTTTTTTGAGTTGTTCTTTATTTTTCGTACAATTTACACCCCTTGCTCTCCAGATTAGGGCTTTTAGCCTGAAAGAGATTCTTGGGGATTTAATAAACAAGCAAACACATTGCACATAAAATCCTTAAAACTTTACCAAGGCTCCGTTATGTATGCTTTGCACCGTTGCGGTTCGACCGATCAGTTGGCTGCATCAAAAGCAATGTGGGTGACTAGTTTAGACTCCAATCCAGCCCACATATTCTTCGCGTGAAACCACATCGAATAAGGGTTTTGGACATACTCCTCGTCCCTCCAGGTATATTTGGAGTTCCCTTCCCCCTAATATAATTCACTCATCTTCCACAATAATTTGAAACTTACCAAGGGACAATTGCAAAACATCTACTTCAACATTTTAGCACATACAATTTTATGACTCCATTTTAATTCAGCGCTAGTCTGTATGTTTTTATCTGCATAAATCTTGCTCAGATAATTTATGTGTTGAATGAATCCTATATAAGCTCTTGTGCTATTTATGCTATTATAATTTGTTCATCTTACAAATCTCTTGCATTATCATTTTTGTTTAAAAACTCCTAAAAAACTCATTCATCTAAACCATTACCACTAAAGCCTAATCAGCCTTAACAACTCTTAGGGTCTAGCCCCTTTGGCTTCGTTAGGAGTTTGCCTAAACAGAGGAGTCAAGAACAAGGTGATAGCCTTAACTCAAGACTTGCCCCCAAGGACACACCGAGTGGCTTAAAGATTTCTGCCACGTTTCTCCTAGGTGTGTGAAAGGCGGCAACAGATTTCCCAACTCGTTTCTCTTGAAGACGTTCTCATAACCAGTGGATTTTTCAATGGTATCTTTGATCTTTGATATGCACTCTAATTTTCTTGCATCTCCAGTATTTTTTTCATACATAGCAAATCTCACTTTCAGTAGTTTGACTGTGCAGGGAAGAGGGGCGCGCTACCTCACTTGGGCGTACCATTTCCACTTGGTACTTCGTCTAAATCACTTCAAATTGATCGAGATAAGATAAATCATCATTTGCAAGGCATCTACAAGATTTTCTGGGTAAGATCTACTCAAAATCTCTTGTTTAAAATTTCTATTCCATTTGTTTAAAATATTCTCTGGCAAAACCTCATTTAAAACCCTCATCTATTAGTTTAGTAGTTTCTAGTTTGCGACGGTTTATGAAACTTAAAACCCACCTTGGAATAAATACAAAACCCCTAAGTTTAAAATTTCAAGTTCATCGGACTCCATTTGCCCATGCAACACACTAGTTTACCGTTTAGGGGAAGATGCCCTCCTTAGGAGAAGTGGGTATCTTCAGTTCCGCAAACTAGCTATTGCTAGTTTCACCTCCAATTGTCTAATCTTACACCTAGCAATCAATCCGAGTGTCTGATTTTGATTAATTTCAGCATTTACCCTTAGATCCAATTTTTCATGCTTAAAACCTGTTATCACATATACATTTGCAGTTGGACTACCATGATGCTAATGAGCAAGGTTGTCATTGATGACAAACCATTAATGACAAAGGCATAATGAAGGTTGATGATATGGACAAAAGAGTGATGAAGGCTAATGACATGGCATGAAGGACATGTATTGATGACATGGCTTGATATGGGCATTTGAACACCAAATGGGCCAAATGGCCCATTCTGTGGTCATTTGTGGCATAATAAGGTTATGGAACCCTTGAAGAAGGCTATGGTGCATATAAAGGCTTGGCACTCCCCTACATGATGGTATGATGGCATGTAGACACTTTTGAATGTGTTGCCCACCTATTTCGACTAGGTGGCAACTCCATGTACATGAAGATGTACATAGTTGTACTAATGGTACCTTGGAAAAATCTGAGGATTTTTTCACTTCTGCAGGGCTATTGCCCCTTTGTAAAACGAAATGTCCGCTCCCCTGCGTGGGAAAATTAATGTAATTTTACGTACTAGTGTGGTTCATATGATACGGATGCCACACCTTGGAACTGGTTGTTAGAGAAGTCCCCTCATCGACTGTTTTTCCCTTTCCAATTGATCTTGTTGTGTAAATGAGTTTAATCGGTTTGGTTTTCACTCAAAATCCTCCAAAGTGGTGACGGGCGTTCTACCAGTCAAGTCCATGAGGTGGCTAAGGCTTCAAAGAGTGATTCATGACCATGCTAGACATTTGTCTAGAGTCTTGCGGAGCTTCGTTGTGTTGTTGTATTTTTATTTATTTTTTCTGGTTAATTGATTTCACCCCTTGGTGATTAATTAACTCAGTTTTCGATGTAATAATGTAATTGCTCAAGCACCGGCATTTTGTAATAGGGGCTATGAATGCAAAGTTAATTGCTATGAAACCCCCTAAGCCACTGCTTCGAGTCCCATGTCATTCTGACAGGTGGTTGAGGAGATAGACCATTTTTGTTTAAGCAAGGTCTATTTTTCCTAGGGAATTAATTAATTTCCCTAAGTCAAAATTTACATTTTTTTATTTTAAAGTAAAAATCAAAAAAATGCCATGGTAATTTGGTTTGGGGGTTCCTAAGCCTAGGAAAAATTTATTCCAAAGTTTTCAACCCCCCCATGGCCAAGATATAAATTTTTCAATTTATTTTTAATTTTTCCTAAGTCAAAATTGGAAAAATTAAAAAATTAAATCTAAGGTGAATTAATTTTTAGCCTAAGTCTAAGGTTAAAAATTTTTTATGGAGCAATGGCTAAGGTTAAAGCCAAGTCTAAATACCACATCCAGGTTCAAAACCCCATTTTGAAGGGGCGCTACACCAAACTAGAGGTGGGCGCTAGTATGAAAACCCTCACCATATTTAATGGGGCGTCAATGTATAAAGGGTGCCACATATGAATAGTGGGGCAGCCAAATTTGGAGGCGCTACCATCTAATGTAAAGGGAGGCGTCCATGTAATATAGAGAGGGCGCATGCATTAAGAAGAATCACCATATCAAAATGGAGGCACTATCAATTTGGAGGTGGGCGCTACAATGGAGGTGGGCGCTAGCACAAAGGAGGGGCACAAATCAATAAATGGAGGTGCCACCATAATAGTGAGGCATCAAGTTTAAAGAAGGGGCGCTACCCATTTTGGAGGCGTCACTACAAAGAAGGATGCACCATACTTGGAGGAAGCCACCAAACTTGGAGGAGGGCGCCTACCTTGGGCCCATACCAAAAACCTAAAAGCAAATCTAAGGGTAAACTTTGGTCAAAACCCTAGATCTAAGGGTAAAGATTATTTGAGATATGGATCAAGTTTTTGGGCCGTTGATTAAAAATTAATCTAAGGATGTGGATTGATTGAGAAGAATGGAAAGTCAAATACCTAGATCTAGTGGTGGAGATTAAACCCTAGATCTAGATCTAATCTCATCCATTGATTTTCAAAGGGTTGGGGTTTGCCTCAACTATATAATGAGGGTCTCACTCCCTCATTAGACATGATCTCTCATGCTATTGTTATGCTGTCGAAATATTTCTCCCTACTCTCTCATATTTTTTGCCACACTTTTGTATTGAAGCTTTGCCCTAGTTGGGCCATTTAATAAAAGAATTCTTTGGAGGGACATTATGCAGCAATTTCATGATCCATTTCTTGTGAGGTAACTTGTATTTTTTTTGGTTTTGCATTATTGTATTAGTCTAGTTAGCTCTCCACAAAGTATTTTGTGGAGAGATTAGAGAGTAAAAGTATTTTTGCTTTCTTTTGTGAATGGTTTAACATTTTCTTTCAAAGTATTTTGCAGGAACTGTTGGACATTCATCACTAGGCTTACGATATCTTGTAGATCTAGACTTTTTGCAGGTTGTCCAAGCAAGGAGATCTCTCCAAGGGCTTCGTTTCGGCAAATTTTAAATTCGGCCATTGACTTTAAGCCTTACTGAAACTGAGTTGTATTCACTGTATAGTGAATATAACCCTTGTTTTAGGGCCCCAACCTATTATATATTAGCATAGGCCTTTATTTCTACTATTTAAACATCATTTAGGCGGCTGGAAACTCATTTTCCAGCCCTCTAAATCTCATATTTCTGTCGTATTCACATTCAGATTTTTACTATAAATTTTGTAAATTTTTGTACTAAATTTTTCTGATAATCTCTTTAGTGTTTTCTGTGATTTTCAGCGAACATAGCTTGCTGGTTTATGATAGGTTATGCACAAGTGAAGGAGAGGTGCTGCCCAAATCGGCCCAGAAATACCTCAACCTTCAACCGGTCCAAAAAGGGGTTCAAACCCTCACCTCTCTCTCTCATTTTCTAATTATTGTAAACCCCAACGAGAGTTTTTCTTGGGGTGTTCTTCAAAGCTTATAAGCATTTGTAATCCATCAGTAAATAGATTAGGAAGTAGAGTAGGAAGTAGGATACTAGTTCCTTAGATTTCTGTTTATGCAATTTTATTTTTCCTGTTAAAAAGTAATCATACAACCCATTTAACCCTGTGTATCCTCTATCCACTTGTCATCTCCCTTTAGGGACTTCAAGCTAGATATGAAAAGCAGGAGAAGTGGGGGCTTAGGTAATTAAGACAACTTTCTTTCCTTGTACTACAATCGAACACATTTTATTTTCCATGTCCAAAATCAAATACCGGCACCTCCCATAAGGGATACAGCTTGGTTGATCTTGTTGATCGTTTTAAAATAAACATTGCATGCTAATCACCCAGATAAAATTTACTTCTAAAACTTACCAACAACAACTTCCCATCTTCTGCTCCTCTACTCGGTCATCACCCTTCGGGGTACTCACGAGATACGACCAGGGGACAGGGAAGTCTTAGTTTAATAGGCATCCATCTAATAATTTTTCGGTTGATTAAAAACAGTGACCTCGGAGGCGACTTGGGGTAGTAGACCATGGGGGGTCTCTAGGCGCTTTGACGTCCCCCTTGTTGAGCACTAGGCCATTGGGGTTTGACCTGTGAGCTACGGGTGGGCTTTGTTCCCACTTTGTTGAGCGCAACAGCACGCCCTCTTCGACTTAAGAAGAACTAGATCGAGGTAGTCACACCACCGGTTCTAAAACTTAACTTCAAGAAGAAAAACTTTAATAAAACTAACTAAAATAAACCAAGAGACATTGCAAAATCGGTTTCGCAACACTCTTCCATTTCAGCACACTTGCACTCCAACATTACTTCCAACACTTTACTTTTCAGTTATATTTACTTTTTCATTTCTGCAATCGTTATGTGGTGAATGCTCAACTGCTTAAAGTCTTTTCCATTTTTAATTTACTGTTGTTTTAATAATCTTCACTCAAAGCATTTTCTGCTATATGGTAAATCTTTGTCTATATTGGTAAATCATCTGTATATTGCTTAATATTTTGGTTCATTGTTGTTTATAATTATATCATTCATTTATCTCATTGTAAAACACCTAAGTTGTAGTTTAATCGTAAATTAAATCTCTAATTTATTTTGTAAGCTTGTAAAGTTGTAGTCTATCTTTAGACTCCATTTGTAATAGGCACTGGTCTTTGTTTATCTAAAGGTTCGCGTGTCATTTAAAGGAAATTTTGCATCTGCATGCTGCTTGTCATTCCTTAGATAATATAGAGTCTTAGCCTCATTCTTATTAAACGATCCCTTTAATTAATTTCTAATTAATTAATAAACCTGGAACTTAGTTTTCCCATAGGGACTACCCCCCTTGGCTCTGTTGGGATCTTGCCTAAACGGAGGAGTTGTGGACTATGGTGACAGTGGTCCCCAGCTCTCACTTGCCCCCAAGGACACACATAGCAGGTTGTGACTTTCCTGCGTCTTAAAGTGTGAATTAGGCGGCAACATCTTTGGCGCCGTTGCCGGGGACAAGTCATTTGTCCTTGGTCTGACTTAATTAATTAATTTATTAAATTTTCTATTCTTTAATTCATTAAACTGTTAATAAATTCTTTAATTAATTTTAATAACTTGTTTACCCATATTAAAGCTATCTTTTTCTCCAAGTGGCGACTCCACTTTCAAATATAGTAAGGTATTCTACCCGGAGCCATTCAGGTGGTCTACTCAACTCCCTCGCCGAGCCTGAAAGGATATATAGGAGGAGGTTG
Source organism: Pseudotsuga menziesii (assembly GCA_001517045.1). Classification (NCBI taxonomy): domain Eukaryota; kingdom Viridiplantae; phylum Streptophyta; class Pinopsida; order Pinales; family Pinaceae; genus Pseudotsuga; species Pseudotsuga menziesii. Next base: position 31,645 of record LPNX011163478.1, on the reverse strand, counting down.
AATAGGCTTGCTCCCCGTAGACTCCTTGCAAATCTTGGAGAAGAGGGTATCTCTGATATCCATTTGTTGTTTGCCCAAAAGAACCAATCCTCACCAATGGATGATCTATGCAAACCATGTGATTTTTCTAACATCATTGGTTATCCTCATGATTTGCCAGAGAAAGCTATCAAAAAGTTACCTTCCTTTCAAGGTAATAATGCCGTCAGTGCCAAGTCTCACATCACCAAGTTCAACCAGTGCATGGCCAAGTGGTGTAATGCTCATAACTTTGAGGATGTCAAGATGAGATTGTTCATTTTGTCTTTAGAAGATGATGCCATGGAATGGTTTCAAGATCAGAATGATAATAAGTTCAAAACTTTCAAAGCAATCATTGAAGCCTTCAATGATAGATGGGGTGATAGAAGGGATAACCATTTCTTGTTGGCAGCCCTGCATACTAGTCAAAAGCAAGAAAATGAGACCATGGATGAATTTAATAAAAGATTTAATGACTTAGTAAAAAGTTTACCTACAGACATCAAGCCCCAAGAAGCATCTCTGTTGATTTATTACTTCCAAGCATTTGAAGGAGAAATGAAATATCAGATAAGGGATAAGGAACCTACAGATCTTAAGGATGCACAAGAAAAGGCTATCAAGATAGATAAGAACATGCAAGCTGCTGGTAAATCTAATATTCCTGGGTTTTCAAGGGGCAG
>LPNX011163478.1:0-30025 GCA_001517045.1 Pseudotsuga menziesii | reverse complement strand
TTATGCAATTTTGGCTAACTCTTTAGGACCTATTGAAGAATCAGATGAAGATGAAAGAGTTAATCAAATTTGGCATATGCATTTTGATGGGGCCTTCTCTAAAGCTGGTAAAGGTGCAGGCATAGTTATTGAATCCCCTTCTCATAAGGAATTCAATTTTTCCTATAGACTAGAATTTAATGCCACCAACAATGTGGCTGAGTATGAGGCCTTGCTCCTTGGTTTAGAGGTGTGTAAAGATAAGGGCATCAAGAAGTTAGAGGTTAAAGGTGATTCAGATTTGATCATTTCACAAGTTAACAAACAGTTTGCCTGCAAATCAGAAAGGTTAAGAAGATATAGGGATGCAATTTTGGATCTTGTTCAATGTTTTGATCACATAGAATTTATTGCGATTCCTAGAGAACTTAATGCCAAGGCAGAAAGACTTGCAGTTGCTGCTTCCACCCTTCAGAGACCGCCAGAGTTAGTAGATGAAGAAGTTAAAATGGAAGTTATCTTCAGGCCTTCAGTTCCAGATAATGTAGATAATTGGCAGGTTTTTGATGATGATAAACAAGTGATTAAGTTTTTGAGTAATATAGGAGAATTTTCTGATTTTCACATTAGTGAAGAGGAAGAAGGTTGTCATTATGCAGAAGAAAGTCAAAAGCTTAATCCAGCCCCTAGGAAGGTTGTGTCTTTAGAAAGGGCATTTGATAGAGAAGATGGCCATAAACCTAAAGAAGAATCAGGTACAAAGCCAAGTGATTACATAGAGGTAAACATAGGAACTAATGAGGAACCTAGAATGGTTAAAATTGGCAAAAAGACACCTAGAGAAGAAAGAGAACAGATTATTAACTTGCTAAGGGAATATAGGGATGTTTTGGCCTTCACATATGATGAACTCAAAGTCTATAAGGAAGATGTAATTCAGCATACTATTCCACTTAAAGAAGAAGCCAAACCTTTTAGACAAAAACTTAGGCAAATAAATCCTAAGCTGGCTCCCTTAGTACAACAAGAACTTCAAAAAATGTTGAAAGCTGGAATAATAGCCCACACTAGACATTCTTCTTGGTGCTCAAATTTGGTAGTGGTTAGGAAGAAGAATGGTCAAATTAGGTTATGTGTGGACTTCAGAAATCTAAATATAGTGTGCAAGAAAGATAACTATCCCCTCCCTAAAATGGAAACTTTATTGCAAAGAGTAACAGGATCTGGTATAATTTCAATGCTTGATGGTTTTTCTGGTTATAACCAAGTCAGAGTTAAAGAAGAAGATAGGCATAAAACAACATTTACTACTCCATGGGGAACATTTGAATATATCATGATGCCTTTTGGTTTATCTAATGCTGGAGCTACATTTCAAAGAGCTATGGATTATGCTTTCAGAGGTTTAATTGGAAAAATTATTGAAATTTATCAGGATGATCTAACGGTTTTTTCTAAGGATGGGAAAACTCACATAGGACATTTAAAACAGGTTTTTGAAAAATGCAGAGAATTTGGGATCTCGTTAAATCCAACTAAGTCAGTTTTTGGGGTTACTGAAGGGAAATTACTGGGTCACATAATTTGTAAAAAAGGTGTCAAAATAGATCCAGAAAGAGTTGCAGCCATTGCTAAACTTCCCTTGCCTAATACAAAGAAAGGTCTCCAATCTTTCTTTGGTACAATTAATTTCCTTAGGAGATTTATTCCTAATCTAGCAGAAGTAACTAAGCCTTTGAATAAGTTACTTAGAAATGATGTCAAGTTTCAATGGGATGAAACAGAAAAAAGAGCTTTCCAGCAAATAAAAGATGCCTGTGGTCAAGCTTCTGTATTAATCAGTGCAGATTACACTAAAGAATTCTATCTTTTCTCCTTTGCATCTGAAGACACCATTGCTAGTGTTTTATTACAGAAAAATGACCAAGGTCAAGAACAACCCATAGCATACATGAGCAAAATCTTAAGAGATTCAGAATTAAAATACCATATAATAGAAAAACAGGCTTATGCCTTGGTAAAATCTCTTAAGCATTTCAGGATTTTCATAGGGTATGCCAAAGTAATTGGGTATGTTCCTAATACAGCAATTAAAGATGTGTTAACTCAAGAAGAAGGCCTAGGTCCAAGAAGTAGATGGGTTGCTAAAATTCAGGAATATGATTTAGAAATAAGACCCACTAAATTAATCAAAGGACAAGGATTAGCTAAGATGTTAACAGAAAGTAATGAGAAGGCTTTAGGTTTGGATGATCAGAATATGGTTTGTGAGATTGATGTTCCAGAGTCATCCCCAGGTTTGTTAAAGCTTGAGCAAGTTGAATGGTATTCTGATATTATCTTCTATCTTAAAAACTTGACTTGCCCAAGTCATCTTGTTGGTCATAAGAGAAGAGCCTTAAGACTCAAAGCATCCAAGTATATCTTAATTAAAGATGGTTTAGGATGGAGGAATCCAGATGGGGTTATCCTTAGATGTGTGGAAGAGAATGAATCTAAAAAATTAATGGATGACTTTCATAATGGTTTTTGTGGGGGTCACTTTGCTGCTAGAACCACCACCCATAAGATTCTTAGAGCTAGATATTATTGGCCCACCATATTTTCAGATGTGCATCAATTTGTCAGAAAATGTGAATCTTGTCAATTGTTCACTGGAAAACAGAAGTTAGTTGCCCTTCTCCTTCAGCCAGTTGTTGTAGAAGCACCTTTTCAGCAGTGGGGTTTAGACTTTATAGGGAAGTTTAAAGATAATTCAAGTAATGGTTTTTCATGGATTATAACAGCTACAGATTACTTCACTAAATGGGTTGAAGCCATTCCCACTAAATCTGCAAATGAAAAAGTAGTCATGGATTTTCTTGAAGATAGGATAATAACAAGATTTGGAGTGCCTTCAAAAATAGTAACAGATAATGCTAAGGCCTTTTGTTCAGCATAAATGTCTGCATTTTGTTTAAAGTATGGCATAGTGTTATCTCATGCATCAGATTATTATCCTCAAGGAAATGGTCAAGCAGAATCTAGTAACAAAAACTTAATGACCATAGTCAAGAAAATTGTTGGGGAAAACAAAAGGTCTTGAGACAGTAAAATAAAACATGCTTTATGGGCTGATAGAATAACAAAGAAAGCATCTACAGGCAAGAGTCCTTTTGAGTTGGTATATGGTGTAGAAGCCCAGCTGCCGCTTCACCTTACCCTGCCAATGTATCAGTTGCTCCGAGAGTTTGACATAGAAGAGTCTGCACTTCAAAACAGAGTAAATCAGTTAGTTGAGTTGGATGAAATAAGGAGAAATGCTTATGACCAAAACTTTAAAAATCAGGAAAAGACAAAGAAAGCCTTTGACAAGTCAGCTAGACAAAGAGCCTTCAAAGTAGGGGATAAAGTTGTCCTATGGGACAAAGGCAGAGAAAAGCCAGGGAAGCATGGGAAATTTGACAGCCTGTGGTTAGGCCCTTATGTGATCAGATCAGTTGCAGGTCCAAATTCTTTCAACCTGAGTCACCTGGATGGTGAGCCATTGAACATTCCAAGGAATGGTCAACAGCTCAAGTTTTATTACACATAGAGTCAACATGGTGTCCAAAGGGACACCCTTTGTAATGTATTCCTAACCCTTTTCCCTTGTATTTTGAAAGTTTTGTATTATTTCATTTGTTTATTGTTTATGCATATTTGTATAAGCAATTTCATTTATTTATATTGTTTATTATTTATTGCTTTTACTAGAGGCCTTATGTTGGTTATTGGTGAGAAATTTGTGGTTGCAGGATTCTGGAGTTCTCATGCGCTCTCCGATGATAGAACACATGTCCCCTAGTTGGAGCCAGATGTTGCCCACCTATTTCGACTAGCTGGCAACTCCATGTACATGAAGATGTACATAGTTGTACTAATGGTACCTTGGAAAAATCTGAGGATTTTTTCACTTCTGCAGGGCTATTGCCCCTTTGTAAAACGAAATGTCCACTCCCCTGCATGGGAAAATTAATGTAATTTTATGTGCTAGTGTGGTTCATATGATACGGATGCCACACCATGGAACTGGTTGTTAGGGAAGTCCCCTCATCGAGTGTTTTTCCCTTTCCAATTGATCTTGTTGTGTAAACGAGTTTAATCGGTTTGGTTTTCACTCAAAATCCTCCAAAGTGGTGACGGGCGTTCTACCAGTCAAGTCCATGAGGTGGCTAAGGCTTCAAAGAGTGATTCATGACCATGCTAGACATTTGTATAGAGTCTTGCGGAGTTTCGTTGTGTTGTTGTATTTTTATTTATTTTTTCTGGTTAATTGATTTCACCCCTTGGTGATTAATTAACTCAGTTTTCGATGTAATAATGTAATTGTTCAAGCACTAGCATTTTGTAATAGGGGCTATGAATGCAAAGTTAATTGCTATGAAACCCCCTAAGCCACTGCTTCGAGTCCCATGTCATTCTGACAAGTGGTTGAGGAGATAGACCATTTTTGTTTAAGCAAGGTCTATTTTTCCTAGGGAATTAATTAATTTCCCTAAGTCAAAATTCACATTTTTTTATTTTAAAGTAAAAATCAAAAAAATGCCATGGTAATTTGGTTTGGGGGTTCCTTAGCCTAGGAAAAATTTATTCCAAAGTTTTCCACCCCCCCATGGCCAAGATATAAATTTTTCAATTTATTTTTAATTTTTCCTAAGTCAAAATTGGAAAAATTTAAAAATTAAATTAAAAAATTAAATCTAAGGTGAATTAACTTTTAGCCTAAGTCTAAGGTTAAAAAATTTTTATGGAGCAATGGCTAAGGTTAAAGCCAAGTCTAAATACCACATCCAGGTTCAAAACCCCATTTTGAAGGGGCGCTACACCAAACTAGAGGTGGGCGCTAGTATGAAAACCCTCACCATATTTAATGGGGCGTCAATGTATAAAGGGTGCCACATATGAATAGTGGGGCGGCCAAATTTGGAGGCGCTACCATCTAATGTAAAGGGAGGCGTCCATGTAATATAGAGAGGGCGCATGCATTAAGAAGAATCACCATATCAAAATGGAGGCGCTATCAATTTGGAGGTGGGCGCTACAATGGAGATGGGCGCTAGCACAAAGGAGGGGCGCAAATCAATAAATGGAGGTGCCACCATAATAGTGAGGCATCAAGTTTAAAGAAGGGGCGCTACCCATTTTGGAGGCGTCACTACAAAGAAGGATGCGCCATACTTGGAAGAAGCCACCAAACTTGGAGGAGGGCGCCTACCTTGGGCCCATACCAAAAACCTAAAAGCAAATCTAAGGGTACACTTTGGTCAAAACCCTAGATCTAAGGGTAAAGATTATTTGAGATATGGATCAAGTTTTTGGGCCGTTGATTAAAAATTAATCTAAGGATGTGGATTGATTGAGAAGAATGGAAAGTCAAATACCTAGATCTAGTGGTGGAGATTAAACCCTAGATCTAGATCTAATCTCAGCCATTGATCTTCAAAGGGTTGGGGTTTGCCTCAACTATATAATGAGGGTCTCACTCCCTCATTAGACATGATCTCTCATGCTATTGTTATGCTGCCGGAATATTTCTCCCTACTCTCTCATATTTTTTGCCACACTTTTGTATTGAAGCTTTGCCCTAGTTGGGCCATTTAATAAAAGAATTCTTTGGAGGGGCATTGTGCAGCAATTTCATGATCCATTTCTTGTGAGGTAACTTGTATTTTTTTTGGTTTTCCATTATTGTATTAGTCTAGTTAGCTCTCCACAAAGTATTTTGTGGAGAGATTAGAGAGTAAAAGTAGTTTTGCTTTCTTTTGTGAATGGTTTAACATTTTCTTTCAAAGTATTTTGCAGGAACTGTTGGACATTCATCACTAGGCTTACGATATCTTGCAGATCTAGACTTTTTGCAGGTTGTCCAAGCAAGGAGATCTTTCAAAGGGCTTCGTTTCGGCAAATTTTAAATTCGGCCACTGACTTTCAGCCTTACTGAAACTGGGTTTTATTCACTGTATAGTGAATATAACCCTTGTTTTAGGGCCCCAACCTATTATATATTAGCATAGGCTTTTATTTCTGCTATTTAAACATCGTTTAGGTGGCTGGAAACTCATTTTCCAGCCCTCTAAATCTCATATTTCTGTTGTATTCACATTCAGATTTTTACTGTAAATTTTGTAAATTTTTGTACTAAATTTTTCTGATAATCTCTTTAGTGTTTTCTGTGATTTCCAGCGAACATAGCTTGCTGGTTTATGACAGGTTATGCACAAGTGAAGGAGAGGTGCTGCCCAAATCAGCCCAGAAATACCTCAACCTTCAACCGGTCCAAAAAGGGGTTCAAACCCTCACCTCTCTCTCTCATTTTCTGATTATTGTAAACCCCAACAAGAGTTTCTCTTGGGGTGTTCTTCAAAGCTTATAAGCATTTGTAATCCATCAGTAAATAGATTAGGAAGTAGAGTAGAAAGTAAGATACTAGTTGCTTAGATTTCTGTTTATGCAATTTTATTTTTCCTGTTAAAAAGTAATCATACAACCCATTTAATCCTGTGTATCCTCTATCCACTTGTCATCTCCCTTTAGGGACTTCAAGCTGGATATGAAAAGCAGGAGAAATGGGGGCTTAGGTAATTAAGACAACTTTCTTTCCTTGTACTACAATCGAACAAATTTTATTTTCCAAGTCCAAGATCAAATACCGGCACCTCCCATAAGGGATACAGCTTGGTTGATCTTGTTGATCGTTTTAAAATAAACATTGCATGCTAATCACCCAGATAAAATTTACTTCTAAAACTTACCAACAACAACTTCCCATCTTCTGCTCCTCTACTCGGTTATCACCCTTCGGAGTACTCACGAGATACGACCAGGGGACAGGGAAGTCTTAGTTTAATAGGCATCCATCTAGTAATTTTTCGGTTGATTAAAAACAGTGACCTCGGAGGCGACTTGGGGTAGTAGACCGTGGGGGGTCTCTAGGCGCTTTGACGTCCCCCTTGTTGAGTACCAGGCCATTGGGGTTTGACCTGTGAGCTACGGGTGGGCTTTGTTCCCACTTTGTTGAGCGCAACAGCACTCCCTCTTCGACTTAAGAAGAACTAGATCAGGGTAGTCACACCACCGGTTCTAAAACTTATCTTCAAGAAGAAAAACTTTAATAAAACTAACTAAAATAAACCAAGAGACATTGCAAAATCGGTTTCACAACACGCTTCCATTTCAGCACACTTGCACTCCAACATTACTTCCAGCACTTTACTTTTCAGTTATATTTACTTTTTCATTTCTGCAATCGTTATGTGGTGAATGCTCAACTGCTTAAAGTCTTTTCTATTTTTAATTTACTGTTGTTTTAATAATCTTCACTCAAAGCATTTTCTGCTATATGGTAAATCTTTGTCTATATTGGTAAATCATGTGTATATTGCTTAATATTTTGGTTCATTGTTGTTTATAATTATATCATTCATTTATCTCATTGTAAAACACCTAAGCTGTAGTTTAATCGTAAATTAAATCTCTAATTTATTTTGTAAGCTTGTAAAGTTGTAGTCTATCTTTAGACTCCATTTGTAATAGGCACTGGTCTTTGTTTATCTAAAGGTTCGCGTGTCATTTAAAGGAAATTTTGCATCTGCATGCTGCTTGTCATTCCTTAGATAATATAGAGTCTTAGCCTCATTCTTATTAAACGATCCCTTTAATTAATTTGTAATTAATTAATAAACCTGGAACTTAGTTTTCCTATAGGGACTACCCCCTTTGGCTCTGTTGGGATCTTGCCTAAACGGAGGAGTTGTGGACTGTGGTGACAGTGGTCCCCAGCTCTCACTTGCCCCCAAGGACACACATAGCAGGTTGTGACTTTCCTGTGTCTTAAAGTGTGAATTAGGCGACAACAAGATGGTAGTTGATGCCCTTGATATTGGCAATGACATCTTTGTGAAAATCTCAAGCAAGAAAAATGTATATAAAAATATATGTGCTTACATATCAGGTCCGGCTTCAAGTCAAGATAAAAACAAAAATAAATATAAAATTATTTATGACAGGTCGACTCATAAAATTATGGTGGAAAACTAGTATAAAAAGGCCAACGCACTCATTCTTTTTTTGGTATCGGTAGGGAGAATCTGTGGTGAAGTGAGCTCTGATTTTCGTGGGGTATAATGTCTGAGGCAGCCGCAGCAGTGCTGTTGTTCTATAATCTCTGAAATTCGGGCATGTGACAGAGAACAGGAGCAACAGATGGAAGATGAGGAGACTGGCAATTTTGAGTGAATTTTTGAAATCCTTCTGTTGTTTTCTTCTTTAGGACTGAAATGAAACTATAATGTTTTGTGCTGGTTCGTGGATGTAGAAGATAATTGTGGCAGCAATGAAGTATATCTTTGGGTATCATCTCTGAGGCAACTGCTATTAGAGATAGTTTTGGATGATCTCCTTAAGTGTTTGCTATTCGTTTTGTCTTGAGGACTGAACCATGACTGCGTTGACATGACTATGTTGGTATAACAGTTCGTGATGATGACCATGATTTGAAGATAACCATGTGTTGCCCACCTATTTCGACTAGGTGGCAACTTCATGTACATGAAGATGTACATAATTGTACAAATTGTACCTTGAAAAAATCTGAGGATTTTTTCACTTCTGCAGGGCAATTGCCCCTTTGTAAAACGAAATGTTCGCTCCCCTACGTGGGAAAATTAATGTAATTCTATGTGCTAATGTGGGTCATATGATATGGATGCCACACCATGGAACTGGTTGTTAGGGAAGTCCCCTCATCGAGTGTTTTTTCCCTTTCCAATTGATCTTGTTCTTTAAACGATTTTAATTGGTTAGGTTTTTCACTCAAAATCCTCCAAAGTGGTGACGGGCGTTCTAATAATCAAGTTCATGGGGTGGCTAAGGGTTCAAAATGTTATTCGTGACCATGCTAGACATTTGTATAGAGTCTTGCGGAGTTTCGTTGTGTTGTATTTTATTTATTTTTCTAGTTAATTAATTTCACCCCTTGGTGGTTAATTAACTAAGTTTTGATGTAATAATGTAATTACTCAAGCACTGGCACTTTGTAATAGGGGCTATGAATGCAAGGTAAATTTCTATGAAACCCCCTAAGCCACTGCTTCGAGTCCCATGTCATTCTAACAAGGGGTTGAGGAGATAGACCATTTTTGGCTAAACAAGGTCTATTTTTCCTAGGGAATTAATTGATTTCCCTAAGTCAAAAATTCATATTATTTGATTTTGAAGTAAAAAATCAAATAATGCCATGGTAATTTTTTTGGGGGGGTTTTAAGCCTAGAAAAATTTATTCCAAATTTTTCCACCCCACCATGGCCAAGATATTAATTTTTGAAATTATTTTTAAATTTTCCTAAGTAAAAAATTGGGAAATTTTAAAATTAAATTTTAAAAATTAAATGAAAGTGAATTTTTGAATTTTTATCCTAAGTCTAAAGGTTAGATATTTATTTTGGAGCAAAGGGCTAAAGTCAAAGCCAAGTTTAGAAGACATAAAAGTGGTTTAAACCCTCACTAAAGTGGAGTTCCCAAGTTAAGAAGGCATAAAAGGGGGCGCATGCATGTAAAAGGGCCTGTTGCCCATCTATTTCGACTAGGTGGCAACCTCATGTACATGAAGATGTACATAATTGTACAAATTGTACCTTGGAAAAATCTTAGGATTTTTTCACTTCTGCAGGGCAATTGCCCCTTTGTAAAACGAAGTGTCCGCTCCCCTGCGTGGGAAAATTAATGTAATTATATGTGCTAGTGTGGATCATATGATATGGATGCCACACCATGGAACTGGTTGTTAGGGAAGTCCCCTCATCGAGTGTTTTTTCCCTTTCCAATTAATCTTGTTGAGTAAACGATTTTAATTGGTTTGGTTTTTCACTCAAAATTCTCCAAAGTGGTGACGGGCATTCTAATAGTCAAGTCCATGGGGTGGCTAAGGGTTCAAAATGTTATTCGTGACCATGCTATACATTTGTATAGGGTCTTGCGGAGTTTCGTTATGTTGTTGTATTTTTATTAATTTTTTCTAGTTAATTAATTTCACCCCTTGGTGGTTAATTAACTCAGTTTTGATGTAATAATGTAATTGCTCAAGCACTGGCATTTTGTAATAGGGGCTATGAATGCAAGGTAAATTGCTATGAAACCCCTTAAGCCACTGCTTCGAGTCCCATGTCATTCTGATAAGGGGTTGAGGAGATAGACCATTTTTTGCTAAGCAAGGTCTATTTTTCCTAGGGAATTAATTAATTTCCCTAAATCAAAAATTCATATTATTTGATTTTGAAAGAAAAAATCAAATAATGCCATGGTAATTTTGTTTGGGGGTTGCCAAGCCTAGGAAAATTTATTTCAAATTTTTCAACCCCCCTATGGCCAGGATATAATTTTTTTCAAGATTATTTTTAATTTTTCCTAAGTCAAAATTGGAAAAATTTAAAAATTAAATTGAAAAATTAAATCTAAGGTGAAATTATATTTAGCCTAAGTCTAAAGATTAAATGTCTTGAAGCAAAAGGTTAAAAGTCTAAAGCCTAGCTAGAGGAATTCTAAAGTTTATTAAGTGGTCCAAACCACTCCATAAAGGGGAGGCGCTAACCTTAGAGGAGCCAAAACATGGGTTAAAACCCTTGCTAAAAGTGGGGCGCTAATGTAAAAAGGAGGGCGTCTAGCTATATTATGGCCCATTTTAAGTAAAAAACCCCCAAATAAGAGGGCGCTACCACATATAGAGGGGCGCTACCATATTTGGAGAGGACGCCACATTTAGAGGGGCGTCACTACATTTGGAGGGGCACTAAAGATAGAGGGAGGCGCCTAGCTCAGGGGCCCACAAAACTCATCTAAAGGAACGTTTTGGTCAAAACCCTGGATCTAAGGGTGAGGATGGGCTAAGGCATGGATCAAGCACTCAAGCCATGAATTAAAAGGATATCTAAGCCATTTGATTGGTTGAGAGGAATGCAAAGTCAAAAAACCTAGATCTAGTGGTGGAGATCTAACCTAGATCTAGATCTAATCTTGGCCATTGATCTTCAAGGGGTTGGGGTCTTCCTCAACTATATAATGAGGGTCTCACTCCCTCATTTTAGAACATCTCTCATGCTATTGTTATGCTGCTGAAATCTTTCTCCGTTCTCCTCTCACATTCTCTCAAGCATTTGGCCCAAGCCTCTTGCTATTGTTGTATTGAATCTTGCCCTAGTTGGGCCATAATAGAAGAAAGCTTTGGAGGCAAGTGTTTGGTGTGGATCTATCATTTCATGCATCTTTTGGTGAGGTAACTTGTATGTGCACTTATTTGATTTGCATTTGTATTAGCTTAGATAGCTCTCCACAAAGTATTTTATGGAGGGATTTGTAAGTAGAAGTATTTATGCTTCCATTTGTGAGTTTTTAATAAGATTTATCAAAGTATTTTGGTAGATTTATTGGGTACTCACCTCTTTGCTTACATTTTGCAGCTCTCTCATAAGTTTCTTTACAGGTTTTCCAAGCTAAGAAGGGCTCCTCCAAGGGTTTCTGTTTTCAAATTTCATTTCGGCCATTTTTCTTTTCCTATCCTGAAACTGAGTTTTATTCACTGTATAGTGAATATAACCCTTGTTTTAGGGCCCTCATCCATTATATATTATTATAAGGTTTTAATTATGCTGTTTATATGTCATTTTCAGCCTAAAAACGTTCACTTTTAACCATTAAAACTTCAGTCTTTCCATTTTTTAAAGTTCAGATTTTTCTGTAAATTTTCTGGGTTTTACACTAATTTATTCTAACTTTCTGTTTTAGTTTTCTGCAGTAATTTCCAGCAAGTAAACTTGCTGGTTTTTTGCAGATTTATGCACAGAAAGAGGGGGATATGCTGCCCTAAATTGCCCAGAAAAAACCCATAGAAATTTGGCCCAAAAAGGGACCCCAAAAACCACTTCTTCTCTTCTCTTCTAAAGGATTGTAAACCACAAATGAGAAGTTCTCTTTGGGGTATTCTCTGCTGTAAATCTGTGTATAAGTAGTTGCTTAGAGTTAGTTTTTTATTTGCAAGTTTTATTTCTGTTTACCCACCTGTCTCTGTTACAGACCACCATCTCTGTAACAGAGATTGTTGTGAGGTTAGTTTAAGTATTTTTTTTTTAATTTCTGTTTACCCACTATCTTTGTGACAGACCACCATCTCTGTCACAAAGATTGTTGTGTGGTTAGAGCATTGCTTTAGGCTCACTTTCCTTTTAAATTTCTATTCAAAGTAGTTAGATTTAATTTTATTTTTCTGTTAAAGGGGTAACCATACAACCCACCCATCCCGTGTATCCTCTATCCACTTGTCATCTCCCTTTAGGGACTTCAAGTTTGATATGAAAAGCAGGAGAAGTGGGGGCTTAGTTAATTAAAACAACATTCTTTTTTCTGCTACAAATCAAACACATTTTATTTTTCAGTCCAAGATTAAGTACCAGCACCTCCCATAAGGGATACCGCTTGGTTGATCTTGTTGATAGTTTAAAATAAACCTTGTATGCTAATCACCAAGATTAAAATTTACCCCCTAAAATTAACCAACAACTTCACTATTTCCTGTTCCTCTACTCGGTTATCACCCTTCGGGGTACTCGCGAGATACGACGGGAGATAGAGAAGTCCTAGCTTAATAGGCATCCATCTTGCCATTTTTCCTGTTAATTAAAAACAGTGACCTCAGGAAGCTAGAAGGGGTAGTAGACCGTGGGGGGTCTCTAGGCGTTTTCCGGCCCTCCTTGTTGAGCACCGAGGCATTGGGATTTGACCTGGGAGCTATGGGTGGGCTTTGCTCCCACTTTGTTGAGCGCACCAGCATTCCCTCTTTGACTTGAGAAATACTAGATTGGGGCAGTCACACCATCGGATCTAAAACATAATCAAAGATTTCAACTCTAATAAAATTTATTAAAATTTACAAGAGACATTGCAAAACGTCCTACAAACACAGGTCATTGCTATTTATCTTCGCCTTGATGTTCAAGGTTTTACTGCAAGCACTTTCACACTTTATTTCATTGCAAGCTTTTCACTTTTCAGTTACAAGTATTTCCTTTCAGTTTCGCAAACTCTTGTGGTGGCATCTTTAATTCATTTGATTGAGTAATCACATTGTTTAGTAATCTGTAGATCTTGTGTAACACAATTGATTCATTTCGTTTTAACCTTTTTTGGGGTAAAGGCTTAATAATTGTTCCATTTATTCAATCGGTTACAACTGTGGATATTGTTAATATTGGTTAACTGCTAATTCATTATTGTTTATATTGTTCATAGTATTCATTTGTCCATATTGTAACCTGGTTTGATTGGGATAACACCTAAACTGTGGGTTAATTAACTTAGATTTCAAATTCATTTGTAAATTTGTAAAGTTGTAATTTATCCTTAGACTCCATTTGTTAATAGGCACTAGTCTTTATTTATCTCGAGGTTTGCTTGTCATTAAAAGGAAATCTTTGCATTTGCATGATGCTTGCCATTCCTTAGATAGTATAAAGTCTTAGCCTCACAACCTTAGTAAGATCCTTTTAATTTGTAATCAAATTAATAAATCTGGAACTTAGTCTTCCGTAGGGACTTCCCCCCTTGGCTCTGTTGGGATCTTGCCTAAACGAAGGAGTTGTGGACTGTGGTGACAGTGGTCCCCAGCTCTCGCTTGCCCCCAAGGACACACATAGCAGGTTGTGACTTTCTTGTGTCTTAAAGTGTGAATTAGGCGGCAACAGGGCCCACAAGAGGAGGCGCTAGCTTGGAGGAGGCGCCACATTTGGAGGAGGCGCTAAAATAAGAGGAGGCACCTAGCTTGGGCCCACATATAAACCCAAAAGACTCATCTAAAGGTGGCGCCTTGGTCAAAACCCTAGATCTAAGGGTGTAGAATGGTTGAGGCATGGATCAAGCACTCAAGCCATGGATTGAGAAGGCGCCTAGGCTATTTGATTGATTGAGAGGGGTGCAAAGTCAATATACCTAGATCCAGTGGTGGAGATCTAATCTAGATCTAGATCTAATCTTGGCCATTGATCTTGAAGGGGTTGGCGTTGCTCCTCAACTATATAATGAGGGTCTCACTCCCTCATTTGATAGATCTCTCTCATGCTATTGTTATGCTGTAGAAATATTGCCTCTCCTCTCTTCTCTTCTCTTCAACATTGTGCCCTAGCTATTTTGCTCAAGCCCTAGAGGCTCTTTGTACTCAAATCTTGCCCTAGTTGGGCCATAATCAAGGAAATACTTTGGAGGGACATGGTGCTGTTGTTCTACATTTTTCATGGTCCATTGTGAGGTAACTTGTATCTTATATTTGTTTTTCATATTTGTATTAGTCTAGTTAGCTCTCCACAAAGTATTTTGTGGAGAGATTAGAGAGTAGAAGTATTTTTACCCTCTTTTGTGAATTGTTTAGCAAGTTTCTTCAAAGTATTTTGTAGAAATTGTTAGATATTCATCACTAGGCTTACATATTTTTGTAGATCTAGTATTTGTTTACAGGTTTTCCAAGCCAAGGACATCTCTCCAAGGGTTTCGTCTTCAAATCTGCATTCTCGGCCATTTCTTTTTCTCTCTCTTAAAACTGGGTTTTATTCATTGTATAGTGAATAAAACCCTTGTTTTACGGCTTTCCTCCATTATAGATTAGTATAGAGTTTTAAATCTGTTGTTTATATATCATTTACAGCCCAAAAAACGTTCATTTTTAACCACTAAATTTTCATTTTTTCCAAAATTGCAAGTTCAGATTTTTCAGTAAATTTTCTGGGTTTTGTACTAATCTGTGCTAACTTTCTGTTTTAGTATTTCTGCAGTAAATTCCAGCAAGTAAAGTTGCTGGTTTGTTGCAGGTTTATGCACGGAAGAGGGGGTTATGCTGCCCAAAATTGCCTAGAAAAGCCCTAGAAAAGTTATGGTCCAAAAGGGGCCCAGAAACCACATTTTTCTTCTCTTTTCTACAAGATTGTAAACCCCAAAAGAGAAGTTCTCTTTGGGGTATTCTCTAAAGCTTTAAAAGTTGTTGTAAATCTGTGTATGAGTAGTGTAGAGATAGCCTAGAACACTAATTCCTTAGATTTATTTTTATGCAAGTTTTATTTCTGTTTACCCACCTTCCCTTAAGGGATTGAAGTGAGGTTAGGTTAACCATTTTTTACTTCTGTTTACCCACCAATCTCTGTTACAGACCACCATCTCTGTTACAGAGATTGTTGTGTGGTTAGGGCATTGTTTTAGCTAATTGCATTTTCCTTTTAAGTTTCTGTTCAAAGTAGTTAAATCTAAATTTTATTTCTGTCAAAAGAGTAACCATACAACCCACTGATCCGGTGTATCCTCTGTCCCACTTGTCATCTCCCTTTAGGGACTTCAAGTTGGGTATGAAAAGCAGGAGAAGTGGGGGCTTAGCTTAATTAAAACAACTTCTTTTTTCTGCTACAAACCTTCACATTTTTCTTTTCAGTCCAAGATCAAGTACCATCATCTCCCATAAGGGATACCGCTTGGTTGATCTTATTGATAGTTTAAAATTAACCTTGCATGCTAATCACCAAGATTAAAATTTACCCCTAAAATTAACCAACAACGAATTTAGCCCATGTTCCTCTACTCAGTTATCATCCTTCGGGGTACTCACGAGATACGACAGGGGGTAGAGGAGTTTTAGTTTAATAGGCATCCATTTTGCTATTTTCCCGGTTAATTAAAAACAGTGACCTCGGAAGCTAGTTGGAGTAGTAGACCGTGGGGGGTCTCTAGGCGTTCTACGTCCTTCTTGTTGAGCATCGGGGCATTGGGGTTTGACCTGGGAGCTACGGGTGGGCTTTGCTCCCACTTTGTTGAGTGCACCAGCATTCCCTCTTTGACTTGAAAAATACTAGATTGGGGTAGTCACACCACCGGATCTAAAACTTAATCAAAGATTTCAACTTTAATAAAATCTACTTAAAACGAACCAAGAGACATTGCATAACCGGTTTTATAACATTTTCATTTCAGCAGCATTTCACTCCAATATTGCACTTCTTTCCTTTCAGTTGTTGTTGCACCTGCAAAGCAAACTTAATAATTTTCTAACTTGTGGATATTGATCAACTGGTTTACATTTTTCTGCTATTTATCTGAACTTTGTCATCATCAAGTTTATTCATAATATTACTGCTCAACTGTTTAATATTGTTCATATTGCTCAGCTGTGATTATATTATTTTTGCATTTGTCTTGATAATATTGTTCATAAGTCTTTCATAACTGTGTATATTGTTCATAGTTTATTTTCATCTCATTGTTAGATAACTTAACCTGTGGGACAATTAACTTAGACTGCATCCATTGAAAGTTGCATTCTCTGACTCCATTACTTAGGCACTGGTTATATTGAAAGGATTGACTGTCATTGAAATATTGCATCTTGCATTGGTTTGACTGTGATATCTCAAAACCTTAGCCTCACACCTTAATAAGATCCCTTTAATTTGTAATTAATTAATAAATCAGGAACTTAGTCTTCCGTAGGGACTTCCCCCTTTGGCTCTGTTGGGATCTTGCCTAAACGGAGGAGTTGTGGACTGTGGTGACAGTGGTCCCCAACTCTCGCTTGCCCCCAAGGACACACATAGCAGGTTGTGACTTTCCTGTTCCTTAAAGTGTGAATTAGGCGGCAACACCATGAACAAAATTTTGATGACATAGACATATCCTTGATGTATTGATAAGCAGATCTCTTGTGATTGGGCTTGATCCTTGAACTGCAGACATGATTTATGAACAGACATGAACATTGGATAGAGACAACTTGATAACAGATAGTGAATCTTTGAGCTGAACAGACAAAGTTGATCAGAATGATATGACATGAATAATGACAAGAGAGGTGAAATGAGGAGATTCTGGAAGACATGAGCATTTGTATTGTGCACTTAGAAGTGATAATGTGCTATGTAGATCTTGACAAGGCAGTAACAAGTTGTTGAGCAGAGATGACAGAATGAGAGGCTGATGAACAGAAGCTAATTAGACAGAGATTGATATGATGATGTGCTTGTTTAATTAACAACAAGTTGTTTGATAGAAGTGATGACATGTACAGTAAATTGATGTAATGTGACAAGGACGTAATTTGTATGTATCTACAAGCTGGGCCTTGTACCATTTTTCTTAGTTGGATCTAAGAAAAAGACAAAGCTGAGTCTTGGAATTGAAGCTGGTGCTTCTGATTCAGTTGTAGTTGATAAACCTCACGGTTGTAGCCGTTTGAATCTGATAGAATAAAGTTTACAAGTTTATCTTATGAAGTGTCTTGTGTTGTCTATCTAATTGATTGATGTTGATGTACTTATGATGATCTTTGTTTAAGTAGTTGAAGAAAGTTGAAATTGTAAATAGTGTTGGCCCACTGATTCACCCCCCGCCCCCTCTCAGTGTGCCATTGTGTCTAACAGATGCAACATACAGATTGATTTCTTTATTCTTTTAGGCTTTTCATTCACATGGGGTTTTAGCATGGATTATTACAGCCTCAGCCATTCCAGAGCCTTGATCAGCAGAGTTTCCTTGCAAGGACTAAGATCCATTAGCCCATTGAGATGCTTTCAGTGATGACCTAGTTCATTTGAGCAAAGTAGCAAATAAGATATGGTACACACAGTTACATAGGGGCCTATCAGATGGAGACAGGTATATTGGTGAGATCAGGTATATGCTTCTATATTTTGATTTTGCTCTGTGATGTATATCAAACACCTATGCTTGTCTTGTTAGGATGATCATGGTGACGTATGCTTATTACATGTACTAATGCTTGAACTTGTATTGAAATTAATCAAAGGACTTGATATGAAGACTGTTGTTCATGCCATGCATGTACAAATAGTAAACCTTAGTTCTATGTTAGTTCCATGTGTCATTTGTTCCCATCCATCCAGTTCATCCGTTGTTGAATTTTATCCCATGACTTAGATTGATTGAGACTTGTGAGATCGAAGATCTTTTCCCCATCTTGACCCCTATGCATGATAGACTCCATGTTGTTATGTGTCTTTGGCTATGAAGTATGTGGCTTGGCCAGTGTGGCTAGTTTCACCGAGTAGTTCTCCTTTAGTCCTCAAAACAAGTGTTCCTCCAAACAGTGTTGCTAAACGCTAAAGCATTGGAACGCATAAAAGCTATATCTAAATGATGCAAAGTAAATGTTTAAAAAGTAGTCAGTGGCCAAGGGGTTGGGCACTCATTCTTTATAATATAAGGCTCATCTGCCATGCACAGGGGCAGCAGGGAGAGGCAAACCCATCAGGGCTATGGACTGCTCGCTAGCAACGGGGCTAGGCCTTAGTCATTTACTGGAGCCCAAAAGGCTTTCCAGGGTGCCTGCTCTTGTAGGCTGGCTATACTATCTTATGTGAAATGTGAAAGTATTGAAAAAGTTCAATGGTCAAAGGATGAGCACTTGGTCTTTGTATAGTGCTCGGCTCATTTGCGCCCACAGGGCAACAGGGTGAGACTAGCCTGCACAGGTTATGTCTTTGTTGGTACTGGAGCTCAGAAGGCTGCCAGGGCACCTACCTTTGGAGGTTGACCTGTATTGTGAAAGTGATGAAACGGAAAACTTGCTAGATCCTAAAGGAAACAAACCCAAGTACATTATCCACTTGTGAGACACTGCCATCCCCTATTGCTACCTGTCATGCATATGTCACTTTGGTTGAGTGTATTGGTTATCATTTGAAGAGATCACATAATCAAAGTCAGTCATAAGTCATTTCCCTTTGCTTTAGCCTTGTTTTCCATCTTCACCTAGCAATAGCACACCGTTTAAGCTTTGTAAGTATGGCATAAACAAGCAAACTTCCAGAAGGTTCTAAGACTTTTCAAAGGCACAGGTATATCTTACTTACTATTACTATTGGTGTCACCATGATTATGAATAACATGATTTAAGTTTGGTTTTGACATACACCATTGGAGCATTTCTTACCTTGGAAGCATACAGGATCATATGGGGACAGTATCTCACCTCCAATTTGGGTACTTTGACCTGGTCAACCCAGTTGACCAAGTCAAACATGGTTTCCAAGGCAGTGACTCAAAAATCAACATTGCTTATATTTGTTCCAGACATGCCCAGGACAAATAGTGTGGTTTTAGTTTTGAGAGTTTGGCCCCAAATCTCATGATCAATGATTATTATCACTTTATTATTGGCCAAATGATCAAATTTTGTTACAGATAGCAGTGATTTTGGTTCTCCCAGAGCATTGCAATGTTCCAGGGGGTATGAGTAGTCACTTATACCATTCTTCTATGTCTCCATATCATCCAGTACAGTTAGTTTGCCCCAGTTCTAAGCCTGGACGGAGTTATGATGACTTTTATCAGTTTCAGAGGATCTGCCACCAAAAAATGAACTAGAGAATTCACTGAAAAAATAGATTTGGCCTATTGGGTCAAGGAAATGGTTTGGAAATTTCCTTGACCCAATAGGTATCATTCATTGGGACTACGTTATAAAACAAAGCAGCAGATTATACCAACTGAAACGGCTAATCACAAGAAAAGGCCAGGTGTACCACTGTTATGAGAATTTTAACAAACGCCGACACCACTACCCTGTCCACCTACGGGTTCGGAAGAAAACACCGACGACAACAATCAAAAGGACACTAACATCGGAAGTCAAAAGCTTTGCCCAGCCGCAACGGCGGAAGAGGAAAAGGATACTGGCACGCAACACGCATCGGAGTCGGAAGAGTTAAGACCCAAGCTGTGGGCGGGAAAAACTCAATCGAAAATCGGAAGAATCATGACATCGGAAGCTAAATGACTTTCCCAGCCGCAACGGCGGAAGGGTAAAGGCTACGGGTACGCGACTAAACGGTCAACGCACATCGGCAGTCGGAGCGCTTTCATACTTCGGGTGCTAAGCCGCTTTGGGATCCGCAACGGCGGAAGAGAAAAGACTACTGCCTCCGATCAAACATATTTTGACGCCTGATCAGTAAAAATATCAAGGGTTCGGAGCAGCTTTAATGTTCAGCAATGATTACAAGCCTGTTTCACCTTCAAAACAGCGGTTTCTTCAAAGAACAATTAGCAAAACCAAAAACAACTTCCAAACACACGCAACTTCCGAAAATCAGGACGAGAGTTAATCTCCAAAAGAAAAATCACTCAAAATTAAAGCATGACCAAAAAAACTTCACGGATCCAAATGATTCAACGCAGCATTAAAGTCATCAAAAAGGGGGGTCCAAAATTTAAAAATTTGGGGAGAACAGTTGCAGCTGCAACACAATGGCAGGTTGCCTACTACCCAAAAGAAACCAGGAACATGGGTGAAGACAAGAAAATTCACAAACTTTTCTAAGTGTTTTGGGCGTCGGCACATCGAAACACTTAGACAGATGGATCGCCGATGCTTAGCTAATTAAGCGCCACCGTTGCGGATGGCTAGACCACTGTGCTTCTGACGGATAGAGCCTCCAACCGCCGATGCCGCAGAAATTCTGAAATTTTTCTAAGTGTTGACTTCGTCGGCCATCGGATCATGATGGTGGTATTCATCGCCGATGAACAGCGAAAGGAATTAGTTGAATGGATTGCCACCGTTGCGGGTGCCTAGGGAACTAACCGTCCGATGCAGCAGTTGCTAGTCGTTCCGACAGCCGACGCGGCGGAAGAAAGAGAAAAGAGAAAAGTTTTGAAAATTCTTCTAAGTCATAAAATCGTCGGCGAAATTTAGATGACAGAACCACCGATGCGGCGGCGGACATCGCGGAAGAATTTAGTTGTTTGTCAACCCGTCGTTGCGGCTACCGTGTGGACTAAAACGCTGACGCATAGCGCTTAGTGGTTTCGACTAGAAGAAGAAGTTTTGAAATTTTGTTTAAGTGTTGAAATCATCGACAGAAGTTAGTTGATCGAGCGCCCGCCGTTGCGGAAGCCTTGACAACTATCCCGTCGATGCATTAGTCTCTCCACTCACTGATGCCGCGATGTTTAGTGAACAGTAGCGACGACAAGCAATTGCTTTGATCGGCGAAGGATAAGGGACATGGAGCCGACGGAATCGACGGAAGGAAGAGGAAGACTAAAGAGAAAGATTTCGAAAATTTTTCTAAGTCATAGAATCATCGGCCATCGGCGATGGTTAGTTGATGACATCGTCGATGATTAGGTGATTCCGTTGCGGATGAGCTACGTCGGGTAAAGTTTGTTGACTGAGAGTCCGTCGTTGTGGAGACCGAAAGGACTAACCACCCAACAAGGAGAGCATCCAAGCGCCGATGCCGCAGCCTCTAGAGGCTCCGACCACCGATAGACCCGTGGCTGCGGAAGATGTAGTTCGATTGTGGTCCTCCGTTGCGGAAGCTGAAGGGACTAACCGTCCGATGCGTAGGACACCCGACTGCCAATGCAACATGGTTAGTCTATTCTATCGTCGATGAAGTTCGGAATTATAGACGATTGTGGACCCGGTACTGCGGACGAAAATAGACCAACGAATCGTCGATCAAATGCAGGATAATGGACCACTGCAGGCTCGATGCGACGGAAGGAATCAGACGAGTAACTCGCCGATACAGCGGAAGAATTTAGAAGTTTCAACCGCCGAAACGCCCGATGAGCAGTAGTTGACATCGCCGATCAGAAGCCTAGTCGGTTGCCCACGAAAATTGTAGTAAGATTACTTTCCGCCGTTGCGACTGCTCAAGGAACTGTTCACCCGATCAACAGTTGGTTTTCTCACCGATGCAGATCGGGGGTTTAGTTGTTTTGCCTGCCGAAACGCCGAAAAGAAAGAAGCAACAGTCCGCCGATGAGATAGGCTTTTTGACCACCATAGTGTCGGAAAGCTAGTTGGGAGGAGGTCTAATTGGGCCTAAGAATATTTAGGTTTTCCGAAGGAATTTCTTAGTGATTTTGCAAACAGTTTTCAACTATCTTCCTGTAGGTTTTCAGCAGACTGTCCGTGGTCACAGAGCTGAACATGAAATAGAATAAATTTTGTGTTTTGGCATAATTGTTGTTTTATAAATTTCCAGAAGAAGAAGGTAAGTAATTTTGATTTATATTAATATTATGCATCTAACAGTTTGCTACTAACACATTTGTAGAACTATAGATAACTTCCAAGAGCAATACTCCAAAAAGAACAGTGTGGTAAAGCCAGGGGTGGTTCAGTCATGAGAACCCATGATGGGTATGATGCCCAGGATTCTTACGAGCGAGCAGAAGATGCCATGGGAGAAAATGTTAGTAATGGAAATGATGACATAGAGTCTAATGGAAGGAGATTCCAGGGGACACCGTCCGAAGTTGCAGCCACCATGAGAAGCTTGGTTAAAGCCCAGGAAGAGCAGCATCAGTTGAATGCTGCCATATTGCAGAGTTTGACAAACTTGCAAAAAAAGATAGACTCTGGGCGAGAAGGCAGTGAGAGCAGCACCAGGAGAAGGAGAAGGACTCCCAGTGGATCATCTGACTCTGAAGAATCCAGTGGAGATACAAGCTCATCTTCTCATAAAAGGAAAAGAAGAAGGCACCAGAGGGATCACTCTCGAGATGAATTTAGGAAAGCTAAACATCCTACATTTGATGGTGAGATAAAGAGGGGACAAGAAGTTGAAGCTTGGCTTCTTGGGATAAAGAAGTACTTTCAAGTACAGGATTATTTAGGAAACATGAAGGCAAGAGTTGCCATATTCAATCTGAATGGACCCTGGTTCTACTCAGTTATATTACTCCGAGAGTAGTAGAGGTTTGTGCTCTTAAGAAGGTAAAGGATGGAAAATCTTGGTTAGTTCAACTAGCCATTGGGACTAAGAGAAAGGTCAGTGAATTGGTAGAGAAGTGCCCATTGGTTATGAATGGATTGATCACTTGTGTAGATCTTAATGTTCTACCGCTTGGTTCCTATGATATTCTCATTAGAATGGATTGGTTAGAAGCTCACAAAGTGAAGCTTGACTGTTATAACAAGACTTTTGAATGCACGGATGAGGAAGAAAACCCAGTAGTTGTGAGGGGTATTCCAAAGGTAATTTCAGTAAGACAGGTTTCAGCAATGCAGTTGAAGAAGTTTTGTAGGAAAGGTTGTCAGTTGTATGCAGCTCATATTCTGGAACCCACAGGAGATGAAACTCCTAGGTTGGAGGACTATCAGGTGTTACAGGAATTCAGAGATGTGTTTCTTGATGAGATTCCAGGACTTCCTCCAAAACGGGACATTGATTTCACCATTGAACTTGTGCCAAGAGCAGCACCAGTGTCCAAGACACCCTACAAGATGAGTACACCAGAGATGCTAGAGTTGAAGATGCAACTGCAAGAGTTGTTGGAAAAAAAGTATATCCGACCGAGTGTGTCTCCTTGGGGAGCACCGGTTTTGTTTGTGAAGAAGAAAGATGGTACACTCGGGTTATGTATTGATTATAGACAGTTGAACAAGGTTACTATGAAGAATAAATATCCTTTGCCTAGGATTGATGACCTCTTTGATCAAATGAAAGGAGCAAAGGTGTTTTCCAAGATTGACTTGAGGTCTGGTTACCATCAGGTGAGGATCAAGAATGAAGGCATTCATAAGACGGCCTTCAGAACAAGGTATGGACATTATGAGTTTGTAGTGGTACCATTTGGTCTCACAAATGCACCAGCTACATTTATGTGCCTTATGAACAGTGTCTTCAGTAAGTATTTGGACAAGTTTGTTCTTGTTTTCCTTGATGACATTCTTGTTTATTCCAAGAATGAGGAGCATGAAGAGCATTTGAGACTGACATTGCAAGTGCTCAGGAAACATCAGTTGTATGCAAAACTGAGCAAGTGTGACTTCTACAGGGATAGAATTCAGTACTTGGGTCACATTATCTCAGAATAGGGTATATCTGTGGACCCTGAAAAGATTGAAGCCATTATGAACTGGCCTACTCCAAGAAATGTGACGGATGTAAGATCTTTTATGGGACTTGCAGGATACTACCGGATATTCATTGAAAGATTTTTCAAGGTTGCACATACCATCACTTCTTTGCAGAAGAAGGGGACAAAGTTCGAATGGACATCGAAGTGTGAAGAAAGCTTCCAGCGGTTGAAGAATCTTCTCACCGGTGCACCAGTATTGAAGGTTGCATATCCAAAGAAAGATTTTGTGGTGTGTACCAATGCATGCGGACAAGGGCTTGGAGGAGTCCTTATGCAGGACACCCACGTGATATGGTATGAGTCAAGAAAGCTGAAGGAGCATGAGAAGAACTATGCCACTCATGATTTAGAGCTTGCAGCCATAGTACATGCTCTCAAGATGTGGAGACATTACTTGATGGGTAGAAGATTTGAACTCAGAACAGATCACTGTGGACTGAAGTATTTGTTTGATCAGCCTACTCTGAATGCTAGGCAAGCCAGATGGCTGGAATTTTTATGTGAGTTTGATTTCGAAATCAAGCACATAAAAGGAAAAGAGAATAAGGTAGCTGATGCACTCAGCAGGAAGGTACAGGAAATGCATGTGGCATCTCTTAGTATCTACCAATCAGATTTGAGGCAACAGATTGTTAATCACGTTGTCGGAGATGAATTGTATGAGCAGGTAAAAGACAAATTGCAACAGCAAAGTCTTGAGAAGAAGTATGAGGGATATAAATTGGAAGAAGATGGACTTCTTACTTATAAAGGCAGAATTTATATTCTGAATGTAGCAGATTTGAGGAGAGTTGTTATGGATGAAATCCATCAAGCTCCGTATACTGGTCACCCAGGATATCAGAAGACAATTGCTACAACTAGGAAGCAGTACTTTTGGCCAGGAATGAAAAAGGACATGGCTGAATAAATTTCAAGGTGCATGAAATGCCAGCAGGTAAAGGTTGAGCATCAACATCCAGCAAGCTTGTTGCAGCCTTTGCCAGTTCCGGAATGGAAATGGGAAGTTATTTCCATGGGTTTTATTGCAGGATTGCCGATGACTTGGAGACAACATGATTCCATCATGATTGTGGTAGACAAGTTAACAAAAGCAGCATATTTTATACCGGTAAAGTCTACGCATAAGACAGATGATATTGCAAAGATATTCATGAAGGAGATTTTCAAATTGCATGGATTGCCGAAGGCAATAGTTTCTGACAGAGATGTCAAGTTCACTTCCAATTTTTGGAAAGGATTGTTTGCAGATTTGGGTACAAAGTTAAACTTCAGCACTACATACCATCCTCAGACAGATGGGCAGACAGAAGAGGTTAATCAGGTGCTTGAAGATATGCTTCGCATGTATGTGATGGACAAACCAACCAAGTGGGAAGATTACTTACACTTGGTAGAGTTTGCTTACAACAATGGACAGCAGGCATCCTTGGGGATGAGTCTGTATGAAGCTTTGTATGGAAGAAGGTGTAGGACACTAGTGACTTGATATAACACAGTGAACAGAGTTGTGCTTGGACCAAAATTGCTCAAGGAAATGGAGCAAGAGGTTGTAAAGATCAGACAAAATCTGAAAGCAGCACAGGACAGACAAAAAAGCTATGCAGATAAGCATAGGGTGAACAGAGAGTTCAATGTTGGGGATCATGTTTACCTCAGAGTGAAAGCAAAGAAAAGTTCCTTAAAGCTTGGAAGTCGTGCCAAGCTGTCACCTAGATACTGTGGGCTGTTTGAAGTGCTTGAAAGAATAGGGCCTGTTGCATATAGACTTGCATTGCCTGCTAGTACTAGAGCTCATAATGTTTTTCATGTTTCTTTGCTTAAGAAATATGTACATGATCCTAACCATGTGATAAATTGGGATGTGATTCAAGTGAAACCCGAGGGAGAGTTTCGAATCGAGCCAATGCGCATCATCGACAAGAAGGTCACAATGCTCCGGAACCGAGCCATAGGGCAGGTAAAGGTGCAATGGGAGCATTACGGACCTGAAGAGGCTACGTGGGAGCTGGAGGATGCCATACAATTGGCACATCCATTTTTGTTCAAACCTACGAAACACCGAGACGGTACCAGTGTAGAATTTTGTTCAAATTTTGTAAAGCACTGAGGACAGTGCTATTGAAGGGGGAGGGGAATGTAATACCCCGATTTTAACCCCGCTTGCATTAAATATACATGATACTTATATTGTAAATAATCATGGTGCAGAGCTAAAGGCCAAGGCCCCACCACCGATTTGGTTATGTTGTGTTTCGGATTTGGAATTGTCACCGATGGTATATCGGGACATACGGCATATATTAAATTGTGGCATCATGTAAACACGCATTTTAATTAAATAACCCAACCAGCTATGTTCACTGCAACTAAATTGAGAAGGGGCATGATTCCAAAGGATAGGGAAGGGGAATGTTGAACATTGAGTCATGTGTCCCACTCTCTTTTTGTCTCCTTAAACCACCACCCTTAGTGTTCCATTGTTAGTTGGGGCAGCGATTTGCTAGCAGAAAGACCACTACCACGCCCACATCTGCTCTCACTCTCCACGACGTGCGGATTGTCTGCCCACTAACCAGCTCGTGAGCCTGTTCAGTTTCTTCACGCGACGAAGTTAAAGGAATCCACATTTCCATTGTTGAGGGTTCGCCATTCCTTCACACACCGCTTGCTAATCAGAGAAACGTTCTTCCTCTGTTCATGCAGAGTTTTGTATCTTTTCCCATCAATTTCAGACTGCGTATTGTTCTGTTATGTCCACCGTTGATTCAAGGTTGTAATGGCATCAATAGTTCGGTGGGGTTGCATTTTGTCTTTCCCATATAGAGTGGTAGTCTGTTCCTTTACCCTTTTCTGGTCTGTGCAAATT
This sequence comes from Pseudotsuga menziesii, assembly GCA_001517045.1. Lineage (NCBI taxonomy): Eukaryota > Viridiplantae > Streptophyta > Pinopsida > Pinales > Pinaceae > Pseudotsuga > Pseudotsuga menziesii. The sequence goes on along the minus strand of LPNX011163478.1, from coordinate 3,243 downwards.
CTACAGCGAGTGTATTGAGAATCAATTGGGTGCTGTGAGTCCCTACGCTGTGTGGGCGGTGGTCTCTTCCACATTTTGCTTTGGTTGTGTCTTTTTCCCTTCACCAACGGATTGAGAATCGATTGCCTTGAGGATCGGGTGCTGTGGTTTCATAGTTGTTGCGGGCTGCTATTGCCCACGTCTGATTGACTGTGTTTTTCCCCTGTAAAAGCTTGAATAGCTATTGGCTGCTTGCGTGCAGTGGTTTTGTCCTCGGACTGCATTGGAGTAGTGAATGAGGGCCTGAGGTGCTTGATAAACCTGGTGGGTTGAGAACGACACAGACAGAGCTACTGAGCTGGCTTTCTTCTCCACAACCCCTAAATAGCACTGGAAGGGAGATCAGGGTCTGAAAGACTGCGTTGCAAAGAAGGGACTGATTTCCTTGTGTTGGGTGTGTGTGGGTATTCTAGAAGCCAGGCTAGTTCTGGTGTTGGTGTCTGTAGTTCTTCAATGAGCTCAACAACTTAGCATTTAGCCTTTCCCAGCTCCAGGATGGCCTGATAAACCCAACTTTGTTGGCTTGGCTAATCCGTTGTTCACCTGATAAACCCAACTATGTTGGCTTGGCTGAACTGTGTACCCTTGTGGTGGTGTTATCTTGGCTATGTGTAAGCCCGTTAGTTCCTTATTCCTTGGGGAATCATGCCCGGCTCTTGGGTGGCAGCGTTGCTGAGAGATTAAGGAGCACGCGGGCCTATGGTTGGGTGGAACGTTGCAACGACGTAGCTGGTTGCGGAACAAGTTCTCTATAAGATAAGTACTCTTGCCTGACTTGTGTCTGCAATTATATTTACCATTGATGAGTAATGATATACATGTTAAATGTTGATTTGTATATGCATGAATGTTGATTGATATGTTTTGTTTCCATTGTGTATATGAATGATTATGCTTCGAAATATGTTTTATGTTTTTAAGTATCATGCTTCAGCATTATATGTATGTATGTTCATGTTCATGGGGTTAGATGCCCAGATGATTTGATGTATCGTAGCGTCCTCTTCGCCGGTCGAAGGGTCGGGGACGTTACACTCACTTTTATAGATAAGCACACTCGAGGGGGGTGCAACCATTAATTGGCAGAGAAGGGGCGTTAAATGGACTACGTTTGAGTGATTTGAGGGATTTCTTGATTGGATCTCATGGAGGAGGTGCCACCTCCAAACTCCCCTATCAACCCATTCATGACATGGCACATGCACCAAACGTTAACCAAAACATCAGCACGTGAAGGAAGAGCGATATGCTTGTTGTGATTAGAGTTTGAAGGAAGAGCAATATGCATGTTGTGATATGGGCCCTCATCTTTGAGATCCAATCTACCCAATGTCAAATTGCCACATTAACCAAGCCGTAAGGCCCACAAGAGGGGCGCACTTATTTCTCCTTGGATGATTCGCTAGCATCCACATTGATTCAAATCTCATTCTTTATGCCATAGTTTTACTCGCCCTCCACTAACAAACACAAACGACACCCCTTCCAAGTCAAACCAATAAGATTTGACTTGACTTTTTGACTTTGTCTTTAGTGCCATTTTGTCATAATTTAGCATTTTTTGGTCATTTCGTTGCATCTTTAACGAAATAATGCCATCCGGGACGAAATAGTCACTCGGAGCACAGGAAAAGTGGGTCTGGGGGTAAAGGAGGTGCTCTGGGCTTGAAAACGAGCCCATCCATGCCAAATATGGACTCCGGATAACATATTTATTACATTTTGAAGTTTTCAATTTAAACCATTAAAAAATGGCCTAAAAACGAGAAAATATATATATATATATATATTCTCGGAATCGGACGAAACTCTAGGGGGGCCTAGTACATGTCCATACAACTCAATACCGATGCCTAACACACTTATATACATTGACACGTGAACTTCAATAACCTCCTAAGGCCTAACCACCAAGACAAAGATTCCAGCTTTGGAGGAGCGGTGAAAAACTCGAAAATTATACATCGCTATTCAGCATTGCATAATTGACAAGGGAAAAAACACCTTGGAATAATCGGATTGATAGCCAAGTCTTAGAAAGCCAAGTCCTTTACAAAAAGTTTGTTGTGTTAGAGCATTTATTACAATGCCCCCAAGGGGTATGAACATGCATTTTATAATAATAAAAAAGGGACCACAACTGGTCCTGATAAACCGTGGAACCTTTCGAGCACTGACAATGAACAACTGGCTTGTTCATGACTTCCACGGCTCACAGGAAATCCACTAAGTGAAAAATTAGTGGATAACACCTCTTAAGGCCTAACCAGCAAGATGACCATTCCATCTTTGAAGGAGCGGGTGAAAAACTTGAAAATTATAAGTCGTTTATTCAACAACATATAATTAACAAGGAAAAAACACCTTGGAATACCCAAATTGATGTTTAAGTCCTAAGAATCCAAGTCCTTTGCAAAAAAAACCCATGCTAGTACATTTTTTACAACCTCCCCGCAGGGTATGAACATGTGGTAAAAAAGTAGAAAAAAGGGGCCTTGGAAGGCCTGAATGGACTTCTGAACTCAGAACTTGAACAAGTACTTGTTCATCTTTGGCGGGTCACTTGAAAGTTCAATTGAGTACAAGCTAGTTGGTAACAGGTTGATTCTCCTTGTTATCCAACTTTTTGTACCATAAGTTGGGTTACCTGAGGAGCCACCAGTTGACAGACTTGTTCAAAGTCTGATTCCAGTGTATCAGTTGATCCGTCTGCTTGTCTAGCCAATATTGGCTAGTCACTTTTTTATTTGAATAATTTTGACCATGGCCCCACGGGGTTTGTAATAAAATGTGCTAGTAGGATATTTTTGAGTGGTTCGGTCTCCTGAGACGTAGAATCTCAAATAGGGTATTCCAGGGAGTTTTTTGCCCCTGACAATTATGCTTTGCCTTCAGCCGAGTATAATTGACGAGGTTTTCTCCCGCTTCCTCCAAAGCTGGAATTCCCGATGTTGAATTCTGGGCCTTGGAGGGTTATTAGAGCCCAACTAAGCGTTATAAGCCTACTAGACATTATTTAGATAGATCATGGTCATGTCCTAAGTCATCTGGACACACAAAAAATTTCGAAAAAAGCTTTTTCGAACAGTGAAAAAATATTTTTTGATTTTTAATTACTTTTCCTAAGTTTTTTGGGTTAATTTTTCCATAAATTAAATGGAAAAAACCCGTTCGTGATCCGGACTCAGAATTCAGTGATTGAAG
>LPNX011163472.1:0-13111 GCA_001517045.1 Pseudotsuga menziesii | reverse complement strand
GATTTTGGCAATGGATCAATGGTCTAACTACCAAATGCATGTTTGAAGAATGGGCCATATAGGATACATTTTCTTAACAAGCTTCATCTTATGAGGATGGATGCTAATGCACCGAGATTTAACACTGTACAAAACACTATTGACACAATTAAATTCGGTCGGTCGCCTGCTCTTTGGCCAAGAAGCCGTGAGTGAGGGGTGTCTAGTAAGCCAAATTAACCCATATGCTTCCCTCGGGCCGCGTAGTACGATTGCTGTGTGTTTTGGGCTACATCGACAAGGGAGAGTACAAGCCACTGGCAAGACTTTCGAGGTCTATAGTAACTACCAACTTCCGCCGAGCGAGAAAGCGTCTTCGCACTTACAGGATATATTGACAATGATAACGAGGAAGGATGGAATTGTAGAGAGAGCATGGGTGTATTTTAGTTTTGGAATAGCGGAGTTATATCCCACATGGGTAGCGGGGAGGGAAGTAATGAAGGGGGGGCATAAGTAGGGAAAAGGAAAGCTTGGAAAACATACTTACCTGGGCGGGGTCGATCGATGAGCAGCAAGGTCGATGGCCTAGGAAGGCCACCTCCATTGCACTTGGGAGGGGGGTCTACCTAGCATCTCCCACTGAGGAGAGTGCACGTCATAATTTGTGGCAGCGGAGGCTCGCGTTCGCGCGGCCTCCACAACAACAACAACCAAAAACTATAAGTCGAATGACACAGCGAGCTTCCAGAACAAAGCTACAGCAGCGAGTCGAGTTGGTTCGCGGTCACATGACCCCCTTTTGTACGGTTCCTCGATCCAATGACCTACCTGCCAGTTGTTGAGAGCAGCTGCCAAGAAACGATTAAGAAGATGCGATTCAATTTGCTGCTGCATTGATTCTACAATACTACACAACTTGAATTTAGTTTTTAGTTTTCAAAACAGTGTTGGTTATTATTCTTTGTTTGCTGTGCGAGAGAGCTAATGCTGGTCGCGCACCCAGCTCAGCTGTGCGCTGATTGATTGACTCTACAATAATGCTACACAACTCGAATTTAAATTTAGTTTCAGTTTTTAGAAACAGTGACCAACTCGAATTTAGTTTCAGTTTTTAGAAACAGTGACCAACCAACTCGAATTCAGTTTCAGTTTTCAAAACAGCGCTTTTTTTTAGCTGTCCGCTCTCCTCTGTTATCCACTGAAGTCGTCCACATTGATAGATTTATTATTCTCCTCTCTCCTGTCTTATATAAACATAATAAGAATGCCATTATTAACAGGGTGGGAATTTGGAAAACAGAGCACCCCTCAAACAAAACAAAAATGAAGGTGAAGGTTACTACAGCATTGTAATCCCACGTCTTTTCAGTTTACTTGTTGGTGCATACAATCGACAACGCCTGTCAATATATCTCAACCTTCCTTATGAATTTATTTCCGATATATCTCAGCCTTCTTTATAAATTACTTCTGATAATAGACTGCCTGCTCCGTTGTAGTCTAGTTTTTCTTTGTGTGTCTTCTGGTTCTATAATAGCTCCCAGGTGTCTTTGTGCGTCTTCCGGTTCTATAATAGCTCCCAGGTGTCTTTGTGCGTCTTCTGGTTCTATAATAGCTCCCAGGTGTAAAAAAAAACTCTTGTGTTTCTTTGTGTGTGTTCTTGTTCTATGACTCCCAAGCGTCGAAAAGCCAAGGAAATTGTTCTTGTCCTGAAACACTTGCAGCAAGGAAATGGTTCTTTTCTTTGCATTGTCTTCTTGGCCTAAAACTCCGAGCGTCAAAAAGAGTCAAAAGCGTTTTTCCTCGTGTATATTCTTGTCCAAAATCTCTTACAGCGAGGAAAATGCTTTTTCCTGTGTATTGTCTTCTTGTCCTAAAACTCCCTGGTGTTTGCAGTTGTGTTAGTAAGTCTGACAGCAAGCCAAATGTTTTTTCTTTGCATGTCTTCTTGTCCTAAAACTCCCTGTCCCTGTTGGAAACAAATTATATATTCACTATTTCAAGCAGTCCAATTTAAACATACACCACAATGTGAGTGAGAGCATTCAGAAAAAGCTATTTGGTAGCTTCAGAATTTAAATCTACATCGCAATGTGCACGCGGCGCATTTAGAAAATCCTGTTTGGGAACGTCAAAACCTATTTAAAAGGGGGCCTATGATACTGTTGTTCTACTTCCAGAAAGTCCAGTAAGTCCAGTTACTTATTTACATCAAGAAGATTCGCCATATAATACAAAAATATCTAGTGGCTTAAAATTTGCCCTATGTTCTAAACCAAAGCAAGGCTGGATTTGATACCAGAAGCCTTTTTCTCCGAGCTCTTGTTCATTAAGGGTCCCTTCCTCCAGCCAAAGAGCTTAGCTTCATAACTGGTCTGCCAGGATTTCGGATTCTCATATATACATGTGCAAATGGTATATCTTCAAATCTCACTTTTAACCTACAATATATCTTCAAATCTCACTTCAACCTACAAGAACTGGTTCACAATATGCTCCAACAATAAGCTATTTAATTTGCATATATGGTTTTCCCAAACTATTATCAACTTCTCCCCAAATACTTGTAATCTTTTAGGTCATTGTTTTTAGTTTTTTAATTTGCATATCCCCAAATACTTGTAATCTTTTAGGTCATTGTTTTTAGTTTTCTTCAGTAAAAGCCACATGGCACCAAGTTTTGCTTGTTTTCAACAGTGCTTGGCCCTACTGCAAACTTTAGCCCACATGGCATCAAGTTTTGCTCGTTTTCAACACTGCTTGGCCCTACTGCAAACTTTGATTGTTGTTGATTCGGATATAAAATTGCTCCGGCCCCACACATATCCCTCGGACACCTTGGCATGCCCCCCATCAAGATACCCCAACCCTATTCAAAATCGGTTTTTCAGGTTCCTTCAATTCTTTGACTGGATTTTCCTTGGAAGAAGACCGGTTTTTATTGCAAGCACTCCTAATAATATGGGTCACCTGTGGTGGAGTGAAATCGAAACCTTGGAAGATCGTTTTGTTTCTTGATAACCAAACAAGCCGTATCGTATAGCCAGGCAGGGCCATACAAACATTTAACTCACTTACCGACAACCCATGAACAAAAACAATCTAATAGACTCCTCTGCTCCCGCTTATTTCTCTCCTTGGTAACCTGCAAAAGCTCTGACCATACAACTCTATCCAAAGGATCGGGAACAAATAAGGTGATTCACGTATTCTTCACCGGACTTGCACAAGATACACCTTCCTAGGCCCGGCTTTATTATGTTTTGGCAATTATTTCAAGTTGGGATTTTATTTTCTAAAGCTTACCAAAGAAAACAATTTGCTTTCAAAGGAGATTATAGCTTCCAAACTGTGGACCGCCACTAAGATCTTTCTCCCACAAAGCCTTCTTCCAGTGATGCCTTGCAACCCAACCTTGCAATTCATTCTCATGCCTCCTAATTCTTTGACCACTTGATCAAATCGGGAAGCGCTGGACAATAGGCTTCTCACATACTGGTTCTGCTCTTCCGCGCCCCCCCCTTACAAACTCCTAATATCATATGATGTTGCATCTTCCAAGGACAAAACTCCTAAAAGATGGAGATCTCTTAGCAACTCCTTAGGCAATCTAAAGTTGCCTTTGCATCCGTTCTAAGGGTCTTCCCCTGTCCTCGTTCTATTCCCTAATCCAATCTTCCATGCTAACCAATTCCTTGCCAATGGAAAGCTTTTCAAGCTATGGATCCACCACTTGCATTCTTCCTTTATTGTTTGAACCACTCTGTTATAGACTATTTTCCCAAGTATCTGAGTTCCTTGACCTTGCCCCATTCTCTATAGACAAATTTCCATAAACTTTTTGCAGCAAGAGCTAAACTATATTAATGCATATATTTTTAGTCCCCGGCCTCCCACTGCTTTCAAGTTTGCCACTTTATTCCATTTGACTAACATCATTCCTTCCTTTTCCTCTCTTGGGCCAGTCCACAAAACGCCGAGGCATGCTTTCCTGGTTTTAGTTTGAATTCCTTGGGGATATGGAAGATGGCCATCTAGTAGATATGAGTGCTTCATAATACTACCTTGAACAAGACTAGTTTGCCTCCTCTAGATAACCATGTTTTACACCATAGAGGAACCCTAGCTTAAATTTTGTTACACAACTGCATCCAACCTTCAAACCTATAGTTGTTAGGGTTTATGTTAAAACCAAGGTGCTTTAACACATGGCCTAAATTCCAGACATTCATGGGAAATAGTTTTACCATTTGAACTTGTTCTCCCTTAGACACCTCGTCAAGGGTTTCAGACGAGGGCTCATTGATGTAATTTCAAGGTTTGAAAGAAGAGTCAACAAAGTCTATTGTTAGAATGTACCGTAATGAGAAGAGTTGTCTCAGTCAATGCAAAAATGATCCAAAACTTGACCATGTTTCCAAAATAAGGGTTTCTTGTGAAGAGTGGCATAGCAATTTTTAACACATGTGTTGGAGAAGTTCTCACAAGATACCAAAAAACGAAATCCCATAGGTTTGTCACTCATCAAAGGTACATACAAGTTCGTGCCTTGGATAACACTATGATTTTAGTCTATCTCGCACTCACGTGTAGGATCTCTAAAGCCCCTTTCCATTTCTTGGACACCTTACTCACATATTGTCCGAAAAACAAATAAATAAGCAATAAAACCAGTTGCGCAAATGAACAATAAACATAGATTTACAGTGGAAAACCCTAACAAGAAAAACCATTGCCTTATACATTTTCACCCCTTTTGTATCGCTTCAAAAGTGATCCCAGTGCTCTCTTCTCTTTACAACGTTAGTCTCATGGCATCGAGGTTTTCCTCTCCCCTTGTTATAGGCTCATTGCTTAAGTGTGACCCCCTCATCTAATCTCAACATTAGAATATATGTGAGATGTCGATCTAATCTCAACACAGGGTTAAATGTGAGCCATTGATTTGTCCCAAATATGTAACTTGGACTTCAAACCCTTTTGACATTAATATTCCAGCACACCTCCTTAATGTTAAATGGGATATGGTGGTGCTTAACAATGGGTTACCTTCCAAACTTATGAAGATGGGAGTGCCCTTGTATTATAGGAGTAAATATGCCATAGAGTCACCTTCTTTCAACGACAAGGATGTAGGCCCACAGCTCAGTGGGCATCGCTCCTCAATGCAAGGGAGGAGGTGCCTGTAAAATAATCAATTTCCGATCCGCACCACCACCGTTGGAAACCGAATCCTTTGGGTGATGTAGAGTATATTGTGTATTATTACTACTATTCGCGTCAATAGTCATAGGTGAATAGCAAGAGTCGTCTTGGAGTCCAAGAGACGGCTTGGAAGATGAAACCGAGCATCGCATCATATCCTATTTATATGTGTATCGTTTCAATAAGATAGGGCATTCACACGTATCTTTGTCTATCTTCGTTCTCAGTGTTCCAACAGTGGTGCTAGAGTTCGGTTGTTGCCTCTCCTATCTTTGGTGTTTCGAGGGAGACTCTCCACGCCTCTTGCGACATGAGTTTCATCGTCGCCGCGTTCATCCCCTCTGCATATCCATCTCCTACGGATTGTCTCTTATATGAATTCACCTCTCGTGAGCTTCATTCCCTGCATTCCCTCCTTTTAATGAAATTGGCCATATGCACTCTTCTTTACTTGAGTGTTCCAACAACCACAAAAGTAACAATTCCAAAAATCACGGTCAACTCTCCTCAACATGAAGGTGGGAGTGCTAAAATAACAAACAAGGCAACTCCTTTCACCATTGGGTTGGGAGTGCCTTCACAACCAACTTCTTGCGGCTTTCAACATAAGGGGAGGATTCGTTCCATGAAGCATGATCATAGTCACATCCAACTTCTTATGGGTTATGCCATAAGGGTATGATCAACGTATTAACATGTGGGCAGACCATACTCACATCTCATAAAATACTTCTTTGGTTCTCACAATGCCATTTGACAAAAAAATTACTGTGTGGCCTTCTAATGCATTGATGGTATCATGATTTCATGTCACAACATGATCTAATGTGGTCTTACGATTCCCATACCTCTAGGGCTTACGCAATTGATTCGCAATGGACTACATCATACAAGTTACTTGTGCTACAATATAAATGCCACCTAGGCTGCAACACGAAGGTCATTTTGGCTAACATATACATATACAACAAGAAAAAAGTTGCATTGAAACCAATGGATTGCTTCCGCACATTCATGGATAGCGTCCCTAGTAAACCCGTAAGCGTAGACTAGTTCACCTCACCCAAGGGGTTTCGATCCAGGCACCTGATATCATGGAACTGGCCAAATGCCTAGCAACATTGGAAACAACCGGTAGAGCTAACCCATGTGATTATATATATATGATAAAATGACGACCTCACGAGGAACCCTCAAGCACTTCCTCGTGTTGGTGTTGCAGCTGCATGGGGCATCCTCACACCAAGTCGGCCCCATAAGAAGCAATAAAATGATCATTATGATGCCAATAAAGAGAAGTAGTCCCAGGAAAGGAACGCCAGCCGGCCCCGCAACAAAAGTGAAAAAAAAAAAGGCAACAAGAAAAGTATAAATAGGAGGAGCGCCTCCTCATACACACCAAGCAATTCGCTCAAGCAAGGAGAAGGTTGTTTTATGGGGCTTCTATCTTTGGGGTTATTCTTCTGTGTGATTATTATTGTTTATGGATGTACATTGTATCTTGAGCAGATGTCTTTGAATAAGAAAAGGTTGTTGGTTTTCTCCCTTGTGCTTTCCCAGGATAGATCTTTGTGTCATTTGTTTATGTGCTTTGCTTACTCTTTCGGTGATCTTTCAAATTCCATGGATGGTACCCTGTGTAAACCTCTAAATATTGATTACAATGATGGGTGTGGCGAGAAAATCAATTGTACGCCTATAAGTTGCCTTCCATTTAGGGTTTAATTTACGTTTTATTATAGGAAAAAGTTACATTTTATTCAAGGTTTAGTTAGGCCCATTTCATTAGAAGACTGAATTCATAAATCTTACCAAGGATTTGATTTGATTTGAATTTTACACCTAACTTGGTCATGGGTGGGATTTGAAGAAAGAAGGTATTGTTTTATTATTATGGGACCCTCCCAGGAAAGGGGGAAGCCACTCTTCTCCCGAGGCTAGGAAGGATGCAAGGGAAAGGAATAAAGGTGAACATCATATAAGAAGGATCAAGGGTTAGAATTTTAAAGAAGGGTAGAGGATCTTGGAAGGGAAAAACATGGAGAGCAGGATACTGGATTGTTACATTGAGCTTGATCCAAGAACTATTGGCAAGGAATTATAAGAGGTTATTGGATAGATGTTGCTTTGTTAGAGGCACAAGAATGGAGGGTAGGAAACCCACTGATTCCTAGAGCTGGGAAACTACATAAGCACCTAGTTGGCTAGGAGGATAAATCGCATTTTTGGGCAACACTTGATTGATTCAAAGAGCATCGAAGGAATTGCATTGCTAAATTAGATAGTTTCAGAGCTAATTTACTATCTATCTCCTTCGATTGTGTCATTTTAAGTAAATCCTATCAATTATTATGAACATCTACTCTAACTACCAAGATCGATTGATTATGGTAGATGAATTGCGGCAATTAAATTATGTAGATACATTGGTAGTTGAGGCGTTAAATTGGCGGCTAGAAACTGTGCAAAATAATAAATAAATAAAAATATGAATTCCAATCGAAAATTCAAAAGAATGCTCGACAAAAAAGAAGAAGCTAGATAACTATATTGATTAACGCCCATTAATCATGAAGGGTGTCACAAATTTGTATTGGAATTTTGGTGGTCTCTAATCTAAAATCTTGTGGTGATAGTGGGAGATTGATAAGAAGGGCAATGCCGTGTGCATGCTCATTTATATCAGCCTCACTTCTCAATGTAAGCTGGTGGTGAGTCGGGCCTCCTAGAAGACGTCACATGACACATTACAAAGGTCAAAAAAAGTTTGCAACGACCCATTTAATCAGTGGCAAAGGGATTTATTGTAATTTGTAATTCTGATTGCTTTTCCTCCCTCCATGCCATGGTTCCATCCTAGAACCTTCTCATCTAGTTGATTAGAGCACTATAAATTCATAGGATGCACATTAGGCTAAGAGGAAACCAATAAACCACACAATATTCATAATACACATTGAAGGTATAAAGAATGACATATTGTAGGGCTTGTGTCGATCTTTAAAGGAAGAAAAGGTCTGGTGACATTACAAGCAATTAGATAATTGCTTAAGAATTTGGGTATCAAGTCAAGACACTGCATATTCCATTTTTTGAACAAGTGCTTAAACAACTGATTCACAATTCCAATGAAGACATAAGAAATAACTGAATATGATATGTTATCTAATGTATCATTTTTTATGGCTGATTATGAGGTAAATATGAAACTTTCCTTCTCCATCAACATAAAACCCCGATCATGTTGCAAATCAACCTCATCGTAGGTTCAAGAACCATACTAAACATTAGCTTAATTGCATTGCACAGTCTGCGATTGTAGAGGTTACTGTTACGGCCCCTATGCTAGCGAATGTGGGTTTCCCCCGGCACTTGGAGAAACGCTCGATGGGCCACACGGAGGTTGGCACTTGATCGAGAAATTGACTAAGTGTTGGACACTTGCGAGGGTCATGGGCACCAATCGGCATCTGTTGGACGGTTGGGTGGGGGGGGCGCCGGTCAAATGGGCGCCCATGTTGGCTAAGTGTGCTAAGTGTGCTGAGTGCGCCAAATTTGGCAAGTGCGCTAAGTGGGCCAAGGGAGCTAAGTGTGTTAAGTGGGCCAAGTGGGCTAAGTCGGCTAAACGGTCCACATGAGAAAAGCGCCCAAGGGTATAAAAAGCCTAAAGGAGGCTAGCCAAGAGAACAAGCGGAAGAGCAAGGAAGAAGTCACTTGGAGTTGACGCTCCCTTAGGGGAGGCTCTCCGCAGGGCGCTCACAAGAGAGGCACTGCCAAAGTTGCGAGGCTAGCAAACTTGCCAAGCGCGTCGCAGACATGCGTTTTGAAGGTGCGCCCCCCAGGACGGGGGTTCCGCAGTACGCGTATTTGCATAGGAGCGTTCCGCAGACTTCAACACAGAGCGCTAAGTGTGTTCCGCAAGGTGCCTGCAGTGCGCTAAGAGGTTAGCGCCCGCCAATAGGCGCGTTCTACAGGAACGCTCGACAGACGCATGCGTCGCAGACAGGTGCGTTGTGTAGGACGAGCGCTCTACAGGATTCCAGGAGGTACGCTTCCGTGGGGCGTCAAAAGTGAGCCCAGGTGGGCTAAGAGGTTAGCGCCCACCAGAGGTGCGTTCCGCAACAACGACATTTTTGGAAAGGGGAAGATGGCATGCACTCAGAAGAGGCGTGTTTTTGCAGTTTGACAAGGCGTCGGCAGATGCGCCAAGGAGCGTTCAAGTGAGCGCTCTGCAGGATTCCAGGAGGTGCGCTTACGTAGGGCGTCAACAGTGCGCCCAGGTGCGCCAAGATAGGTGCGTTGTGTAGGACGAGCGCTCTACAGGATTCCAGGAGGTGCGCTTTTGTAGGGCATCAACAGTGCGCCCAGGTGCGCTAAGAGGTTAGCGCCCATCAGAGGTTTGTTCCGCAACAACGACATTTTTGGAAAGGGGAAGATGGCATGCACTCAGAAGAGGCGCGTTTTTGCAGTTTGACAGGGCGTCGGCAGATGCGCCAAGGAGCGTTCAAGTGAGCGCTCTGCAGGAAGGTGCGTTCGGTGGTAGCACGCTTCCCCAGAGCGTTGAGAAGACGACACTCATGTGCGCTAAGGATTAGCGCCCAACAAGAGGAGCATTCGGCAGGGAGTCAACGAAGCGCTCATATGAGGTGAGCTTGAGGAGCGCCTTCGCAAAGCGCTCCGCTACTACAAACTTCAGTAGACTTCAACAAACAACCAACACATGCGTCCAAGTAAGAAGGGCGTTCAGATATGCGTACAGGAGTGTGTCCGTGGGAGGAGCTCCAAACCAGTGCATCCAAGAAGGCGCGTTCCAGTTGAGCGTCCGCGAGAGGGGAGTTCAGAAGTGCAGCCAAAAGGTGCACTCAACATCACGTTTCCAGACAAGATGGCGATGGGAGTTTCAGCATCATGGAACAAATGCTCATGGCGAGTCTATGAGGTGTTTGGAAAACGCCTAAGTCAAAGTAATGCAGCAACGTAGGGCGTTCTGGAGAACGGTCCCATCGTGAAGTGTCACGAAGGATCCGCAGGTGGTGGCAGCGCTTGGCAGAAGGACCATTCATGAAGTAGCGATGGCAACAACAACATCCATGACAGGCGCGTCCGCATCTCAGCAGTTAGCCAATTTGGCTAGGTTGAAGTGCGGCGAGCAGGCAGACTTCGGCAAGTCAAGCGGTAGCTTGGCAAGATGGCTCAGCAGGAGGAGTTCGACAGCAGCAGAACGACGACATGAGCTAGAGCAGGTTGCGAGAGGTTGCGACTTATGGATGAGACTTGGCATGGTCTTAGCAAGCTTGGCGACGTGTGTACGCGACGATGACAACTAGATGGATGATTTTTATTTGGTTGTATCTTGAGCGTAGCCGGTTTTGGTTTGGCGAGCTCTTGGACGAGTTGCCGGATTGTGGCATACTCCGTCATTTTAACAAGTCTTATCATATTATAGATGGGTATTAGGCACCGTCAAGTTGAAGACGGGTCGCCCACATACATTTGTCTCTTGTATTGTATTCGGATTACTGGTACTGTAGGAGTGCATAATTGTAAAAATGGCTAAGTATGGAGATGGATGTTGATAGTTCTGCAGGTTAGGCGCAGTCTGTCGGAGAGATCCCCGAGTCGGTCATGCCCTCGGGTGGCTTCCAAGCAGTGCTGCATGGTCCTGCAGTAGGTGAAAAATTGAGCCTGTCCGTGAGGTCCATGACAGTTACAGCCTCATTTGCATTGGTTCCATCTGCCAACCTAAATGTATCAGTGAAGTGCTTGATTCGATACCAAAGTGTAAGGTCTCTTAATTGTATTGGACCCGTGCTACACGTAAGAGATTTTTAATATGCAATCCATTTCATACTCTTGTTGATGACGAAGCCTTAGAGGATTTCCATGTAAGTCATAAATGCTCATATCCATATCATCACATTTGCATATTAGCAACTAAAACACGTATATGCTTACATTGAACATTGTGATTTGGCCTTGATCCATTGTCATGTGAATTTATAGGATGTAAGAAGAAATATATATTTTTTGCGTTGACTCTACTCGTTGATCCACTTAGAGACTCCTAATCGACCCAGTCAAACCTCAATGCGAGTTATTGCCTAACTTGAGATCATACAACAAACTAATTATTTCTTTCATTTGCAATGCACACATGCTACAGTTGACATTAATTTTCTACCTTTTATATACAAATATGGAACGATGTTTAGTGACGAGAAATCAAACTCAAGCGGCTGTGGGAAGCTTATATTTTGAGAAAGAAAAAAAACCAACTGAAGTGTTCTACGTCACTCCACTTGGAGCAGAGTATTGGAAAGTGATAAAAAAACGATTGGGGACGTAGTCAATTTGTGCATTTCTTGGACTCTAGATAAACCAATAATGTTCAGTGTTTATTATATTCTCAATCCATTTTCCCTGACGCGACACTATACCACAAATTTCGTACAATACGTTAAAGGGGTGTTTTATTGAAATTACATTTTTGCTATTTTATGCTTTAACGAGTTTGCTCTGCTGTTATCTTTGGGTGCTCATTTATTTTTGTATTTTGTGTGGACAAATATTATTTTTAAAATCACCATGAGAAATTGATTTGCCCGATTAAATTAATTCGTTGAGATAAATTAAGAAGAACAAAACAAATTCAAGTTATGCTTTATTAAGCCAATGAAAATGATGCAAGATCAAATAATTGTTGATTAATTGCACAAAATATCTTCCCTTAACTGTCGTCTATGGGAGATGACCGGCCTCTCTTCTCCCTTTCGATATCTTTGGCCAAATTAGTTTTATGAGTCTCCCTTGCCACCCAAAAATAAAAATAAAAACCTATGTAGACGCTAATGTGAAACAACCTACGACCATCTTCGACATTAGTCAAGTCACATTCGCAAGCGATTTAGAAAATAAATATGAAACATACATTTTTATAGGCATACTGTAAGAAGTTTTTTTAGACATTTTGATAGATGCTCTAGTAGTCGTTGTAATAAACGTTTCTTGCCATGCTTGTGGAGGTTTCTCCTATGATGCTTTCATGATTCTAAATAAAAAGCATCACTTTACGGTTCCTACTACCACCAACCTCGAGGCGGGGAAGGGGATACTTGGGACTTGGTATTTTCAAAACGCATGTGCACTTAGAGCATAATACTTTGGTATTTGTTTTATGTGATATTTAGTTGATGGCAAAAAGAATTGGAGCAATGTTGCACACTTTGCTCCTTTTGTTACATTAATAGAGTAACGATTTCGACCAATTTAGAAAATAAACGACGTTGTTATAGATATTTCGTTAGAATTTTTTATAGATGTTCTAGGAGTCGTAATAAGTCGGCGCGGTTGGATGCGCCAAGCAATGATTAGAGTTGTTTGGTGATTGGGATAGTTGTGGTGAACGCTCTTGTTTGCGAGCGACAGGCGCAATTGTCAACATGGTTGGTTAGACTATTGCAACGACTGTGTCCACTGAGTGTTGGATGGTGTGTGAGCACGTCCACTTTGGTGAGTTGGTTAAGAACTTCGCCAATTATAGAAGGAGGATGCGAACCAAAGGCGTATCATCCAAGCGGAGCTAAGTGCTTGGGGTAAACAACTCTTTGTTGAAGAGGTTGTTGCAGTAGCCTAAGTTGTTGAAGGCTGATATGTATAGGAGACAGACTCGTGGGTGCATCAAGGCTTAGTCGACGAGCTCCTTATGCCTGGGCTTGTCTTCTATTATGCAAAAGTGCCGCATCAGCGGGAAGACTCCCCATTGTACTCATTTGTGGACTTCAACAATAATATAAACCGTGGGCACCTGACTTGGGTGCCCCCTCTCTTCTATTGTGATGTGAATGCTTGCTTGTGTTGATGTGAACGTATACTAATTATTCACATGATTGTTGGATGCTTGTTGTAGATCTAACGTTTGCGGTCT
>LPNX011163402.1:64172-74695 GCA_001517045.1 Pseudotsuga menziesii | reverse complement strand
GTACTTGCAAAGGTCCTTTTGAAGTCCGAACAAGTTAACCCTGTCCGGTTCACCAGGCTCACTTGATAAAAACCACTAAGTACAACTTAGGTGGTAACACCGGGACATGAAATTTAACTTTAAATTGAATAATTATGCGAGAGACGATCCTGGTTTCGCCAAGCTTCCCAGCGTTCTGCTAGACCGGCTGCATATACCACACCGATCGTCGACCCTGCCGGTTTTCCAAGAAGCTCCGGCATTTCGAAATGGTAAAGAATGCATCGTCTCGACACCTTCGTCGTGGAGATCAGGCTATTCTCAACTTCAAGAAGAAGAAGATGATGATACAGAGCTATGTGATAGCACGACCGTGCATATAGCCATGACGTTGGATGCTGCTTATCTGAGAGGATTGGTCACCGAAATTCTATCGATTCTCCAACATGCTGCTTGTCCCGAGAATGTAGTCTTCCATTTCATGGGGTCCAAGCGCCAACGTGATCTCAAGGCTACGCTTCAGGCGACTTTTCCATACTTGTGCTTCATATTATATCACTTTGACTCGGGAGAATCATTTACCTTGACTCTGATTTAGTTGTTGTGGATGACATTGCCAAGCTAATGCACCCTCGTCTCATGGCCCGAGGTCTGAAAAAAACCAGAACAACTGGCTCCGATGGTACCACTTGCTATAACAGATGGAAATGGGATATAATTTTTATTTTTTTAATTTTATTATTATGATGTCATGTTGCCACATGTCAACTCAAATCCAGATACCAAATTCCAAAGTTTACATCATCTTCTATCCACCAATAAGCTGTTTACAAAATAGTTTTTTAACAAAATTAAAAAAAATATTTTACAAATCCCTAAGTTATACTTTGCAAAACAAATTTTAATTTTTTATACCTGCCTCAAAAGAGAGCAACTAATACAAAGTCAAAAGAGTTTGACTTGCAATCGATTACAATATAATTGCTGAGGCAGGTATAATAATTGGTAAAATTGTTTAAATTGAATATATTTATTTATAATTAGTAATATTTTATATTCATTCACTAAGTGTAATTAATGAAATTGAACAAATTACTCTATTTAAGAGTCCAATTTATTTTATAAAGTAATATATATATATATTTTTTAATAAAAATATAATAATTCTACGGTTCCTATCAAATTAATATTACAATATTTTAAAAAATAACTATTAATAATTTAAGAACGAGCTGTTATAAGTTTCGTAATATAAATTTTCAATTTAGAAAATATAAAATGAAGCTCATTTTTAAAGACTTTTCCTACAATCATATTAAATATTATCATAATGATATCTATATTGAGAATTCCATCAATAAAAACTCAAATATAAATAAATTTTGAGAAATTATTAAAATGTCAACTAGAAATAAATGTTAGGAAATTACTTTTAAAAATGATATCACAACAAAGTTTTACCCGTTAATTTTTTTTCTTTCTAAAATTGACTATAACTGTACTCGTAATTTTTTTTTTAAACATATTTTTTCCCATATAAAGAAATACATTATGATAAAGTTGTTTATCATCCACTCAAACCTTTGCATGATCTAGATATACCATTATAATACAAATTCTTTGACTTAAGACGAGCATTTGTTGAGATGTTGTATGATGGGAGGTTGGTAAGTCATTTCATAAAAAAGTTGGTCTCCGTGTTGATTGGTGGTTGGTATTTGAAGTTGGTGGTGTCACATGTAACGTTGGCATATCTTATTTTGCCTCATTCACGAGTATCATTTCAAAGGCGTCAATTGTGGGTAGGTTAGCTTGGCCGCTTCAAATAGGGCAATCATTTGATTATTTAACCGTTTTGACCACATTTTAAGCTTCGCGTTCATATTTTCTATTACGCTTCTCAATCCTATTGGTCCTATGTTTTCTTTATCATAAAAATGATAGATATGCACGTCACACATGTTCCCATCGAACAAATGATAAACGAGAGGACAATAAGCATATTACATATAAGAAAACGATTATCCCAACAAACACACTAATGCTTATAAAATAACAAATTATAAATGAGAAGACAATAAGCATACAAGTCCATGTGTGGCATGGGATTTTCAATTAGTATTATGTCCACAAACTTAGGGTAGGGACAAAATTTTGGAAATAAAAAATTATAAATAAGAAGACAATGAGCATATTATGTCCATGTCTAGTATGGGATTTCCCATTAGTTGCATGCCCAAAAAGTTAGGGGAGGCACATAGTTTTGGAAATACTCATTGAGTATTTTTTTTATCAAAAAATATTATTTAAATTTAATTGGTGGTAATAAACGTGTGAAAACGAAATATTTGTTTAAATTGTTCTTTTGTTTTCTTTTAATTTTTGTTTATTAACATTGGTTTGTTCGGGTTTGGGTTTCTTTTTGGGCTTCTCTGCTGGGGAATGTTGGCGAAACGGGAGGACTCTTTAAATGTAAGTTAAATGATGTTTGAATGTATTTTTATGTGGAGTTTAAATTCCTAGAGGGTTTATAAAAGGGGTTTTATTACACATAGTTTAAAAATTCTACGATTTGGGTCGGATTTGGGTTGGAATAGAATGATTTTTTCGATACGATTTTGATAGTGTCTTGTTGGAAGTTTAAAAATCAACGTTAAAGTTATCAAGTTTCGGAATTTTGGGTGTCTCAGGGTTTTTTAGGGTGTTGAATCAATTTCTACAATGAAAATTGGGAGTAAAACATAGTTACATTCCAATTTTGCAAAATATAAAAACGTCGGATTAAAGGTCGTCTCACCCAAATCGTAGAATTTTTAATATCTCCCTGTCATTATGTTGCTACATTGGTGTGATGGTTGGGTACAGATTCTAGAGGGATAGTGGTTTCATGTGGGTGAGGTGGCCGGCCATATGCGCAGTTTCAGTGTTTTTTTCGGTGGTGTTGTGCAGTGATATGTTTCTTGTAATTTTTCACTATTTTTCCCTACTGTTTGGTTGGTGTTTTAATGGAGTTAAGACGTTGTTGGAAGTCTCTGTTGTTGTGCACCATTACGGTTTTTTTTTCTGATTTTGCTAGTGCACAGGACAGTTAGGTTGGGTTCCTTAATGGAGTTAACTGTTATTGGTTTCCTTTCTGTTGGACCTGGTAAGGATGGAATCCTTTCGGTATTCGTTTTTTATTGTTGCTTGGTGTGTGGGATTCTTTATTAGTTGTTCGAGTAGGATAAAAAAAGTTGTCATTTGGTTCAACTTGGGAGGAGTCACATTAGAGGTATTTTTGATGTGGTATGTGCTTTGTAGTATTCTCATTTATGTCTGTTGATTTCTTGGACCTGGGTTCAAAACATGTGCATTGTAGAGGAAAAGTGTTGTTGCATTAATGGTTTATTTTCATAACCTCTTTATTTTTGGATTGTAGTGGTAAGTTGTTTGTTGTTTTCACCTTTATGTCTCTTGATTTCCTAGACTTGAGTTTAAAGTTTAAAATGTGTGCATTATAGAGGAAATGTATTGATATTTTATTGATTAATTGGTTGTAATATATTTGTTTACAATATGTTTCCATTGCAATGCATGAAGAGAAACTATTTTTGCTTTGGGTTTGTTTTGTATTTACGAAAGAAAAACCTGAGATGGAAAATAACTAGGTTTCGAAACTAGGAAGGGGTGGTCAACCTATAGCTATTTAATAACTTGAAAACATTTTCCATATTGTGGTTCAATTTTATATGAGGTCATTTCCTTATGTGACATTAGGATTTCGTCATTTCTTTGGTTTGTTATACTGCATTTGTTGATGATAAAAAATGTGACATTAGCCCTATCGTGTGAAGATGTGGATGGGATAGTGTTTAGGTGCAAAAATTGGACGTTTTGAAATGGGGTCTAGCATTGACTTGTAGAGAACAAGGTAGAGACATAACCTTTGATAATTATGCATGGTTTTTGGTGGTGTTCCGATATTGTATGTATAAATATGATCTCACATTTGGGAAAATTACATAAAATAATTTAGAACATAAATTGTCAATCCAAGTGCTTGTAAGCTTATAAAGTGCTCGGAAAAATATATGCATAATAAAATCTTAATGTAATTCAAAATGGATATAAATCACACCTCTATCCTTCAACAAAAAATTATGAAAACAACAAAGTTGGGATCCCTCATTCAAATAAAATCTTCATAGAGTAATCACATTTCTTTTGAAAGTAAACGTTGTCCAACATGGATTTAAGAGAAGACCACTTAGAACCTTTGTGAACGTTCGAATTGCTAATGTTAGTCCCAAAAGACACTATTATTTAACCAAAGAAAATATGAACAATTCTTCAACTAAAATCTATAATCTTTTGGAGCTAATATTATTACAACATAGCTTTATAAGCAGGATCATCTATGAGATCTTCTATGTTGATAAAAATGCCATAAAGATGATAAACCAACAAAATAAGGTTTCTTTAGAATCAAAATCTTCTCTATTGATATAAACACCATAAAGATGATAAACAAACAAACTAAGGTTTCTTAAGAATCAAAATTGTACAACATATGATATCAAGTAGAATCCTAGAGGGTGAGTGCAAGCTAATCAGGGTCATTTTTGGAAGGTTAAAGGAAATATAAAACTTAAAAATTGGGCATCCCTCAACTTAATTTGATTTTTTGAGATACTTAAACAAAATATCTTGCTTTAGTAAAAAAGATGAAATGTAAGAAATTGAATCACATTTCGGTAAATATAAGTTTTATATATTGAAATTTTTTATAACTATGTCAAGTTTCGTTTTTTTCCAACAATCAGTTTTTATTATTTTAGGAAAATGATAAGCTATATGTTTTTGTGGGTGCATCCTTTGAGGGCCAAAATGATGGTTTCGAACTAGAAAAATTTGCAGGCATGCAGAGAATATAGATCACTACTAGAAGGCTATTTAAAAAAATAAAAATAGCAATTTTTATTTATTTATAATTATCTAAGTGATCATTCATCGAAAATGACACGTTTTTTGTGGGTGCATCCTTTGAAGGTCTTAACGAGATCATCATGAAATGGCTTTTTTTATAGAATGTAGATTTCATTGTCTTCTAGTGCACCAAAGAATTTGTTTTTAAAATGATTAAGAATTGAAAAAGTTATGGAAAAAAAACTAATAACATGTTTTTTGAGTTAAGGAATTAGGACACAAAAGAATTTGAAAAAAAATAGGAAAATATAATATTTTTGACTAAAAATTACATATTTGAAATCTGCAGAAAAAATGCTATTGATATTTACGATTTCATCAAGACTAATTGTGTGCAACATACTATAATGAGTGCATAAACAACAACTTCTTCAAAAACTGAAAAAATGCCAAATTAGTTATGGTTTATCATATACCATAACACATGTTTTGTATTACCAAATCAAACTCCAAACCATATGCATAGTAGTATTTTTGACATACAAGAAATTGAATTGGCATGGTTTAGGCACCACAAAATGAGAGCACATTTTTTTTAAATTCAAATTACATGTTTCTCCCTTATTGAATTGTAAAATGTGCACACGCATTATAGAACTACAAAATTCCCATGTGTAATAGAACTACAAAACATGCACGTGTTATAGAACTACAAAACACACACGCATTATAGAACAACAAAATGCATGGATTATGTAGTTATATAATGTGTGTTTGTTAATTAGATAAAAAACACTATCACTATATGAAAGAAATAAAATGTATGGTTAATAGTTGAGAGGGAGTGGGGAAGGGTGAAGGGCTTAGGAGGATGTTGGAATTTCAAGTGGGGATGGTTAATAGTTGAGAGAGGGTGGGGAGAGTCAAGGGCATAGGAGGATGTTGGAAGTTCAAGTGGGTATGGTTAATAGTTAAGAATGTGTGGGTAAGGTTCAAGGGACTAAGAGGATGTTGGAAATCACAATGGGAATGGTTAGTAGTTGAGAGGGGGTCGAGAAGGGTAAAGGTTCTATGAGGATGTTGTAAGTTCGAGTGAGTATGGTTAATAGTTGAGAGGGGATGTGGAAGGGTCAAGGCCCTAGGAGGATGTTGTAAATTCAAGTGGAGAAATATCAAGTGAATGGGAACATGATGGGTTACATGGGTGAGCACTGTTAAGAGGAGAATAGGCGTGGAAGAGGTAAACAGTTAGAAGCAGTATGTGAGACTTGAGTGACAAAGGGTGATCAGGTGGAGGGGAGGAAGTGGGCTATGGTTTGATGAGAGAAAGGATTGGTGAATTGAAAGGTGGATATGGAGGATTATAGGATTAATAGGGTGTGTTGGAGGAGAGAGGCGAAAGGAGGGGAATGAGACATGATAAAAAAAATAGGGGATTTAATGAGGTAGGGGGTTGAGGAGAAGGGATCAGTTGAAAATATAGACAAGCATGAAAAGGGTATAGGGGTAAGCAATAGAGAGAGAGAGATGTTGTGAGAGAGATAAGCATGAAAAGGGAGGGTGAAAAGAGATAGGGAGGGAGGTATACAAACTAAAAGAGAGATAGGATATGGGAAAGGGATAAAGGAACGAAGGGTTAGTGATTAAGGGAGAAGAGAGGGAGAGAGTGATAGAGGAATAAATTGGGAGGGAGGTAAATGAAAGGTGGGTAGAAATGAAGAGATAGAGGGAGTTTGTGAGAGGGGAGGCAGCCACAAATACACACAGACACATATATTTATATATAGAGAGAGATATTGTGTTAGAGAGAGAGGGGTAGGGGAGAGAGACAAATAGAGAGGGGGAGGGGTGAGAAATAGACAGATATTGATGGATGGAATGATAGTTAGGGAGGTATAGAAAATATGGAGAGAGGTTATGATGAAGGGGATGTGAGGGAGGGACACACACATATAGAGAGAGAGAGAGGGAGGGTGTGTGAGGGAGAGGGGGAAAATATACACACACTCACACAAAGACATAGAAAGAGATGTAATTACAAAGGCATGGAGGGCTAGTGAGTAAGGAATCAAGGGATAGTGAGTAAGGGACATTCCTAACCATAGATGCCAAAAAAATTTCTTTAGGGATCGAGTGTTGTATTTCCTCCCTTGACCATGTTGATTCCTTAATACACATATGTAGTTCGTAAATCCTCTTAAAGGCATGTGCATATCTTCTTAGAGACCAAGAATACCTTAAGTAGGTCATGTGTGATGCTTCAAGGAATTGTTTGTTAAAATGAGTTCCTAAAATATTCATTTATGGCCTAAGGAAATATCATATTCCCTTAATCATATCTCAGAGGTCCCATTCCATGTGTAATTTTGTAAGGCATCCTTCGTATCCTTGGATGCCTAGAAACTTTAGTTAGGAACTAAGTCCATAGTTTCCTCAAGTGAAAATATACATCGGTTTGAGACACATACCTAGTGCTCAACAAATGATTATGGCATGCATATCCACGTTCATATTCAAAGGATTCACTTTCAACATCATATGTGGTGATTGGAGGGATCAATTTTGTCACTAAATGGTTGCGAGCATCCTTTAATGCCTAAGGACCAAGTTTTTTATCCCACCCATGTCAAGGGGCCTAGTATTTGTATTTAGTGCTAAAAATGTTCTAATGGAACTAGTATCTCCATTTCAAGGTAAATGATACCATAGAAGGATCTATTGAGGTTGCTCAACACATTATTCTTTTCTCTAGATCCCTTGAAGCATATTCTAGGGGATAAGGCCTATCTTTCCTCCCCTTATTATTTATAAGGTCCCAAGACACATACATAGTACTTAGAAACCCCTAATTAATCCCATATCCCCATTCAAATAAAAATATCAACTTGACATGTCATCTATGGTGGTTCAAGGTGTCATTCGTGGATCTTCAGCCCTAAAAGTTGATTTACAACCTTAAAATAAATTATTTTTTACCAATAATGATTAATAGCTTATCCTCTATATATAATGCTAAAAAATCCTAAGCATCACCATATCCCAATTTAAAGGTTGAGGATACCCTTAAGAGATCATGTGTGATTTTTCATGTTGTTGTTCATGTCCCTATATGTCTATAGGATTCATTTTGGGCCTAAGGACTAGATTTCCTCACTCATCCATGTCTACAGATATGTTCCTAGTGAAAAAAGAATTCTAATTCAATGTATATTCTCTCTTAAATGAAAAATATCACATAACGAGGCCATATGTGCAGGATCGATGCCTTGTTCATGGACCTTAATCCTTAAAAAATTCCTTTAGGGAATAACTCTTAAGTTTCCTCCCCCAAGCATGGTCAAGGGAATATGACCTATGATTAGTTCTTAAATCCTCCTAATGGTGTCCATATAGAAACACAAATAAAAATTATGGTCATGGGAGGTTCAGTATATATGTTTGAGGTGTTGTTCTTCATGGTGCTAAAATATTACTATAGGTACTAAGTCTTTATTATGGGAATTATTTTTTTTATTCATTTCCCTCGTCATGCACCAAACCCATTTTTTGTATTTCTCCATAATGTTAAGATTCGATATGCTAAGCTAGATATCCTTAGTATTCAATTAAATTTCACAACAATACCATATGCATGATCACTGAAATAAACAAAATCATAAGATAGACACATATTTATACTGGGAACCCCTCTAAGTGAAGAAAACCCAACAAAATATCCTCTATATAGATGTATCAAAAGTATAATGAAAAAACCCCAAACATGTTCTCCTTATCCTTGCATCTCTCTCTCTCTCTCTCTCTCTCTCTCTCTCTCTCTCTCTCTCTCTCCCATGTGATATACATAAGTGAGTGTGTGTGTCCAAATGAGTAGCACACCTCTTCTATTTATACATTATCTTCCACTTGACCTTTTCCATAACTAGGTCAGCCCCAACAAATTTACTCAGACAACTTTACCTAAGAAGACACAAAACATTATAATATTATATTCTGGAGGGTTCAATTGTCCTGACTTAGAATGGAGGTTTTACCTCATGACTTAATGAGAAACAAATACAATAATAAAATATCAACGGAGGAATAAAACATCTTCTATATATATTAAAACAATAAAATACATTTAGAATATTCTTCAAACTTACAATTTTTCAACACTCCCCCTTAACGAGAAGGGTATTCAACCAACAACAAAAGCATCAACTATAGGAGCAAGGAGAGAGAGAATATTTAGAAACATCAAGGAAACATATCTATATGTCATCTGAAGTTTTCTTCAACAATCATCAACAATTGGAATAGTTACTAGAACATCTTCAACATCTTTAGTTCTGGAGGATTATCTTTTACAACACTTGATCGCTTTATCATCTATAGAAACACTTCACCTTTCAATCAACAAAAACATCATATGTGATAAAAATTGATCTCTCTATCATCAACAACATCATATAAAACAACACTTGATATTTCGATCAACAACACTTGAACTCTCGATCAGAAACAACATCATATGCATCAACATAACCCGCAACACACATGATCCAATTGCGAGATGATTAATCCCTATAACTTTAGGAAATAAGTCCAATGATGATGCAATCCTATCCACATCATAGAGACAAGAGTGTGCAGATCAATTCAGGACTAAGGTGGATGGATGATACAATCCCACCACAACATGGAGACAAAATATATGTGGATCACTTTAGGACTAATGTCAAGAGATGATATAGTCCAACCAAAAAATGAAGACAAAGGTCTACAGAGCACTTTAATACTAATGTTCAGGGATGATACAATCCCATTATAACATGGAGACAAAATTCTACGGATCACTTTACAACTAATGTCCAAAGATGATACAATCCCACCACAACATAGAGATAAAAGTATTTGGATCGCTTTAGGACTAATTTCTAGGGATGATACAATCCCATTGCAACATCATCAACCTTTAATCGGAGACAAAAATTACGTGGATAATTTTAGGACTAATTTCAAGGGATAATGCAATCCCACTGCAACATCATCATCACAGCTCCCACTTTCGAGGAAGGTCTGCAACATCATCATCATTTCTCCCCCTTTCAAGGAAGGTCCTTTTCAACCACACCAATATTTTCATGGAGGTAATCAAACTTTACTTCATACAGAGGCTTCGTCAACACATAGAAAACTTGCTCATCACTACTCACATACCATAGCTTTATATCTCCCTTCTCTACCATATTCTATATGTATAAATAATGTATTTCTATGTGCTTTGACTAATCATCGAACGATGGGTTCTTTGTCATCTTTATACAACTCTGGTTGTCACATAGAAACATTATGGCATCCAAATCCAGGTAAAATAGACCTGAAATCAAATTCTAAATCCATGTGGACTCATTACTAACAACACAAGCTACGATATATTCTGCTTCATCTGTGGTGATAGAAACACTATACTGTTTCGATCTAAACCATGAGATCATCATTGATCGCAAACAATAACATCCATTTGATGCACTCTTCTTGTTTGAGACACTTCCATCCCAATTTGCATCTATATAACCATACAATATGCAGTTATGATCTCCAACATAGTATATACCAAATTCTAGCGTACCTTTTAGGTACCGCATCACATGATTTTT